>CM065688.1:57664276-57691776 GCA_017654935.2 Phymorhynchus buccinoides | reverse complement strand
GGGGGTCTCTTTGTTTTGTTTAGTTCTGTTTTTGTTTCTTGATTGTTTTGTTGATGTTTTTAAGTGAGCTCTCAATTACTTGAAATGACTTAATCATTTTCCAGTTTGGAGATTTTTTTAAAACATTCCATTGACAAATTAAATCTCCCATAGACCGTGCTTTGATTCCTTTGTTATGTATTCAGTGGAACATCCCTTATAAGACCTTCAAAATTCATTAACAAACACAAGGTCTTATAAGGGAGGGAGTTGTATAAGGGATGTAATTTTAATACCTACAAAAGAAGGACAATGCCTCAGAGAAAGTAAGGTCTAAACTTGGGGGTGTCGGGTTTGTTTCTCATCAAGAAGTAGGTCTAATGTGGGAGGGAGGATTATAATGGGAAGGTCTCTTATAAGGGAGGTTCGGGCGTTCTACTGTAGTAGGTAATATATTACTATTGTTGAGCATACTTAACTTATACATACATAACATGCTTTCTGTGTTATGTTATGCAATGGGCGGCGGATCGGCCTTGAGGTGACTTAATGCGGGGTTGTCAAGAACGTAGTGTACACAGACTTACTTCAGTGGGTGTGTGTGTGTGTGTATGTGTGTATGTGTGTGTGTGAGTGTATGTGTGTGTGTGTGTGTTGTGTGGGTGGGTGTGTGTGTGTGTATGTTTATGTGTGGTGTGTGTGTGTGTGTGTGTGGTGTGGTGTGTGGGTGTGTGAGTGGTGTGTGTGTGTGTGTGGTGTGTGTTGTGTGTGTGTGCGTGCGTGTGTGCGTGTTGTGTTGTGGTGTGTGTGTGTGTATGGTGTGTGTTTGTGTATGTGTGTGTGTGAGTGTGTGTGTGTGTGTGTGGTGTGTGTGTAGTGTATGTGTGGTGTGTGTGTGTGTGTGTGTGTGTTGTGGTGTGTAACTGTATGGGTGTGTGTGTATGTTGTGTGTGAGTGGTGTGTGTGTGTGGTGTGTGTGCGTGTGCGTGCGTGCGTGCGTGTGTGTGTGTGTGTGTGTAATGTGTGTGTATGCGTGTGAGTGTGTGTGTGTGTGTACATGCGTGCATGTGTGTATGGTAGGTGTGTGGCTGGGTGCTCTCTCTCTCTCTCTACGTGTTGTTCAACACGTAGGCCAAGTAAACGGAATGAGAGTATGATTTCTACTTTTTCGGACTTGTCACGTGGTGTTATTTCTTTATTTCTTGTTGTATTAATAATATGATGACTTATTTTTGCCTTCTATTTCTATTTGTATTTGTTATGAAGTTGATATACTTTGCAAACCCCCCTTGTCATCAGACCTGTTTTGGTAATGACAATAAAATGTTCAATGTCCAACCTCTGCTCTACGAAAAAAATCTCTCTCTCTCTCTCCCTCTCTCTCAGGACTGGATGAAAAAAAGCATTATTTTTGCTTAATGTACTATCCTCATTAAAGGTTTTTTTCAATTAAAATCAATTCTCTCTACTTGCTTAATGTCTTGTGTGATGGATTTTTTCCCCTTTCTCTTGTTTGATGTAACTACCCACCCCCCCCCCCTCCACTGTTCCCTTTTGACATGGGCAGATGGCCCGGTTCATTTAAAACATTGTTCATTGTTCTCTCGCTCTCTCATTGTTGTCCTTGCTTTGTGTTCATGTATATGGTGCACGCTGGGCTTCACATATGTGGCATGCGTGTGAGCACACGTGACCAAAAGCATGCATTTTGGTTATACACACTTGCCCTTTTCTTCTTCTTCGATCGCTCAGACACTTCCCTGTCCATTTAGGTGAGCGCAGATGCTTCGTGCTGCCGTTATGCGACTAACTAAGAAAACTAGTAAGGCCCAGCAAGTCCGACTTCGGGCTGGAGGAGGAAATCTTTTTGAAAGTGTTTCTTGAAACAAAGGCAGGAGAACGGACCAGAAAGATAGTAGATGACAGAAAGCAAAGGGACAAAGGCAGAGTCAAAGAGAGTGACAGATTAGAGGAAGTTACAAGCACATAACACTTCAAGAAGGTGGGGGAACTATTTTTACAAAAGACCCCCCGGTATCCCCACTGTGTGTGTGTGTGGGGGGGGGGGGGGTACACACATATGTCCAAAAACTTAACAATAACATAACCAACTGGGACGGAAATATAGAGGAAGAGAGAGGGGTGGGCCAGAGAGGGGGATAGGGAGACAGGGGTAGTTGAGTTGGCCTTTTACTCAAATGGCTTTTATCACTGACTGACATTAGTCTGTAGAAGGGCCAATAGTAAATGAGAGCTGTACTATGTATGATTTTCTGCAGTATTGGAATATCGTGGTACAGCTTGGTCTTTCGTGGAAGGCTATGACTCTAACTAGGGGGCACAGGCCCTAGTGCTGCAGCCATGGGGTGGGATTGGTTGGCCTTTGGGGACCTTCCCCAACGACAACTCTCGTCCTCAAATCCCTTTGGCCGAGAGTGGGGGATGTACCCTGGGCAAGGCTTTCTCCGCTGTAAAAAACAAACAAATTGTAGCTGTCCCCTCTGCTATCTGGCAGTCAGTGTCGGAAACGACAGACAGGCAGCAACGTTAACTGAGTGTTGGTTGTATGCAGGGTTTACAAGTTCAGGCGTGGAGGAATGAGCCAAGTTTTTTTCTTTCTGTGACCATGTCTAAATTGTAACGGCCAACTGACCAAATAAGAGTGAACCACTTGACCACTTAGACACAAGCCCATTGCACACAGAGACGCGCGCGCGCACGCGCACCCACGCGCCCGCAACACGCGCAACACGCACGCACACACACACACACACACACACCACACACACACACTCACACACACACTAACACACGCGCACGCACACGCACGCACTCGCACGCACGCAACGACGCACACGTCACACGCACGCACACACACACCACCACACACAACACACACACACACACACACTCACGCAACACACAACAACAACAAACAGCAACATACAGTATTCATACGGCGCTGAACCTTGATAGAAATCAAATCAAAGCGCACACACGTATGACATGAATGGTACACAGCAAAAACAGACCTAAAGGCAAGAGAGAGAGAAGAGAAAGAGTGGAACCTCAATGACGGGGGAAGAGGTGGGTTTTGAGGTTAGATTTGAAAGCAGAGAGGGTCTGGTCGCTGACGGAGGGAAAGATTAAGTTTGTCCCAAGACACATGTGCGCGAGAGCGCACGGCGGGCAACGCACTTACACATCTTTTTCATGCCAAAAAGTAAACCGATTAACGGGTCAACTATCGCACGCCCGCGCGCGCGCACGCACGCGAACCCACTTTTGTTTGCCAAAAAGTAAACGGATTAACGGGTCAACTAGTGTACACGGAGCAGCGAAACTATGGTTAGCCATTTATGTCAAAAATGCACATAATGTTGATGAATCGAAATATACTGGTCTCCAAAAGTTAAGAGCCGGCTTCTGTTTTCAGTAGCTTGAAATCTATTTATTGTACACTAAGACAACAAAGAAGAAAATGGCAAAACTTAGGCTACACAATAACTTTCCTTCCTGTTGCACGTACCTGAACCAGTTTCGCACACATTGCAGTACAGCAACAGCGTTTTCAGGTACGCTTTTAAAATGTGGCAAATTCACGAAAATTTCACGAAAGTTTGGTCTCTTTTCGCTGAAGAATCAGGGCGGATGCAGGTTTCTTGCCTATTGCACGAGCAAGGCATGACTGTAGTGAACACTGCTGAGCAAAAGTTAGAAACGAATGTGTATTTAAGGGCGGCAACCAGAGCTCTCATTAAGCATGCCTCCAAGACAGAAGACATTAGATCGTTCTTCCGGCCCTTAAATTTGGGAGACCATTATAGGTAATGAGGGACAGGATGAGGACACTAAACAAAAGGGTCGTGGGGGGGGGGGGGGGGGCTAATCAACGTGACTACAGAAACCCGACCCTTGGGGTATGTGACCTATGTGAAGAAGAGAAGATAATCAGTTTTTGTTTTGTTTTGTTGTGGTTCGTTTTGTTTCGGGTCGTTCGTCGTTTCACCGCGCTATCCTTTTTCATGAGGGGGGTAGTGTGTACAGCTACATTTCGGATCGACATTGTGAGAACTGACGTGAGCGATGAATGTGTACACATTGTGTGTGTGTGAGTTGTGTGTGTGAGTGTGTGTGTGTGCTGTGTGTTCGAGTGTGTGTGCGAAGGAAGTTTTTTGAACTGACATTGTGATACTGTTGGGGGGGGGGGGGGGGGGGTCAGAGAACACTAGAAGGCAGACACAGGAAACAAACATGCTAACACAGTGCGAGGTACCCTTGTAGGTGAGCTGGTGTGTAGCGTGGCAAACGAACAGGTGTGTGCGTGCGGTTCGGCTTTGTGGTGGTTGTATGTGTATGAGTGTGCTGCAGCGCAATGTGATTGGTGTGTCCTACCGTGTGTGCATGCGCGCGAGCGTAGTGTGCGTGTGGGTATCAGGTGTGTGTTGTTGTAGTGACGTGTGTGTGTGTGTTGTGTGAATGTGTTGTGTGAATGTGTGTGTGTGTGTGAATGTGTGCGTGTGTGTGTGTGTGTGAATGAGTGCTCAGGTGTGTGGTGTGTGTGTGTAGGTGTGTGTGTTTATGTGTGTGTGTGCAACAAGTGCGTGCGTGTGTGTGTGTGTGCTGTGCCGTGTGTGTGTGTGATAGTGTGTGTGTGTGGTGTGTGAAGTGTGTGTGTGTGTGTGTGTGCATGTGTGTAATGTGTATTGCGTAGACACCGCTCGGGCAGCGACCGTGTGTACGATGCAAGATAAACGATTTAGACATCGGTTGATGCGTCACATGACACCTATAACTTAGTCTTCTCACAGACAACACCAACAAAACTGTGTCCCGTCTGTGTGTCTGTGGTGTGTCTGCTTCACAGGACAGTGTTATACCGCCGTTTTTAGACGGATAAGGCGTTACAGGCCATGAGCCTGAACGGGGTTCGATGGCTTCTGCAACGCGAGTAGGCCGTGTCATGGGTGACTTTCTACAAATGCGGGAACCCCCTAGAGTGTCCGTTTTTAATAAGAGTTCCGCGCCCATGTGGAGTAGGGAAGCGTTAAAACGCAGTGAGAGAGAGAAAGAGTGAGTGTGTGAGAGAGAGAGAGAGAGAAGAGAGAGGAGAGAGACAGACTGAGTACGAGAGAGTGAAGAGAGAGAGAGAGAGAGAGAAAGAGAGAGAGAGACGAGAGAGGAGAGAGAGAGAGAGAGACGAGGGAGATTTGCAGAAGACAGACAGACAGACAGTACTTGGAGAGACAAATACTTGACGTTACAGTTACTCGACGGAGAGCGAGTATATATTCAGAGAAAGTGTACAAGATAATTATGTAAGCCATGACAGACACAGACAGTGACATTGCCTCTTAAAGAGTCGACACAGAGGGACGAATAATGCATGTGTGTGTACTGTGCATGAGTAGATCCTTATGAGATAGAGAGAGAGAAAAAAAAAAGAGAGAGAGAGAGAGCGAGAGAGACGAGAGAGAGAGAGAGAGAGACACCTGAGAGGGAGAGACTAAAGAGGCATTACAGACAGAGACAGAGAGACAAAAAGACAGACTAGATCAAACAGACCTTTACTTTTGAGATTGTTGAGAGAGTGATCAGAGACAGACACAGATTAGTGACAGAAAGATCTGTAGTGCGACACAATTCGGGAGAATAATGGTGTTGCACTGGGTACTGGTGCATGGAGTGCCTCCAGAAGAGTTCTCACCGAGATTAGAGAGAGTGATGAGAGATGACTAGGAGAGAGAGAGAGTGAGAGAGAGAGAGACGAGAAAGAGAGAGGGAGAGATTAGGACAGACAGGATGCAGACACAGCACCAGTACAGAGACAGTAGAGCAGTAATTCACAGACATCGACAGACGGAGAGCGAGAAAAAGAGAGAGTGACAGAGACAGAGACAGACACAGACAGTGACCGAAAGAAAGGGTCGACACAGCGGGGAGAATAATGCATGTTTGTGTATGTTGCATGGCTTAGAGAGGAGAGAGATCAGAGAGAGAGCCGAGAGGGAGAGAGAGGCGGGGGGCGAGATGCCCCAACGAGAGACAGACAGCAGTACAGACAGAGACAGTTTAGAACAAAAACACGACGCGAGTAGACGGAGAGCGAGAAAAAGAGAGAGTGACTTGTTGACAGAGACGTGACACAGACAGTGACAGAAAGAAAGAGTCGACACAGAGGGAGAATAAGCATGTGTGTGTGTCTATAGAGAGAGAGATTGTTCGGAGAGAAATAGAGAGAGAGAGAGATGAGAGAGAGAGATCAGACAGACAGACAGACAGGACAGAGGCAGGACAGAGACAGGGTACCAGGGAGACCTCGTAGGGTTTTGCCTCATGTTTATGACTGGAAAGTGTAATGCGTTTGGAGGAAGAAAGTAAGATGATTCTAACAGATGAACTAAAGAGAGAGAGAGACGAGAGAGAGAGGAGGAGGGACGAGATTGGAGGAGAGAGAGAGGGACCCGAGAGAGAGGGGCAAGGAGAGAGAGAGAGATGAGAGAGAGTCGCTTAGAGGAGAGATGCTGGATCATGGAGATATACTATAGATATATTATAAATATAGAGAGAGAGAGAGAGATGGAGAGAAGGAGGGAGAGAGAGGACGAGATGCTCTCCCCTAGAGAGAGAGGACGAGAGTCTGTTGAGACAGAGATCAGAGAGAGTTGAGAGATTGCTGTTGACGCGAGAGAGAGAGAGAGAGGAGAGTGGGGGATATGTCAGATACCATATATATATATATATATATATATAATAATATATATATATATATATATAGAGAGAGAGATAGAGCGAGAGAGACGAGAGCATGGGGGGGCACACTCAAGAACGACACATATACACAGAGGGACACACACATAGAAAAAAGCATCCAGATGTCATATAGAGTACGAGACATTTGTTATTTCAGAGAGCAGAGCACCACTTGTACATAGAGAGATTTGTTGACAAAGAAGAGAGAGAGAGAGAGATCAGAGTCATAATTAGAGAGCAGAGACAGAAACAGATACAGAGAGAGAGAGAGATTGGGGATGTTTATCCTGCCCCAAGGGCAAAAGGGAACATTCAGACCATTATTAGCGAATAGGATGCGTGATATGTGAAGTCAAAAAAACAAAGCACACCGACACATGTATGAGGCTAATTCCACCGAATAGTGGAAATGGCTTTAAAGATATCGCAAGATGCAGGTAACGAGCGTGCGTGAGCACATCGGCACCTCGGTATTATGTCTCATCTGCATTCTAGAAGTAGGTGTCGTAGATGTGTGCGTGTGGTGTGGTGTGTGGGTGAGTGTATGTGTGTGGGTGAGGGCGTGCCGCGTGCGTGTGCGTGTGTTGTGTGCGTGCGTGTGTGGGTGTGTGTGTATGTGTGTGCGCGCGCGTGCTGTGTGTAGCTTGCTGTGTGTGTGTGTGTGGTGTGGTGTTCGTGCAGTGTGTGTGTCCTGTTGTGTGTAGGTGGGTGTGGTTGGTGTGTGCAAGTGTGTGTGTCGTGTGCGTGGTGTGGGCAGTGTGTGTGTGTGTGTGTGTGAAAAGTGTAAGTGTGTGTAGTGTATAGAGTGACTGTTCGTGGAGTGGATGGTGTGTGTGTGTGTGTGTGTAGTGTGGGGTTTTTTTTTGTCTGTGTGTGTGTGTGTGAATGTGTGTGTGTGTGCGTGTGTGTGTGTGTCAAAGTGAGTGCAGCGTGTGTGCGTGCAGATGCGTGCTGTCGCAGTGCGTGCGGGTGTTTGCTCTTGGTCGTGTGTGTGTGTGTGTGTGGGTGCATGCATGCGTGTGTCACAGTGAATGTATGTGCGTGCATGCATGCGTGGTGTGTGAGTGTGTGTGTACATGCGCCATGTGTGTGTGAGTGTGCAGTGTAAACGCGTGCATGTCATGTGCATGTTATGCCTGTGTGTATGCGTGCATGCATGCGTGTGACTGTGTACGTTATGTCTGCAGTATCCCACCACTACAGGAAGGTCCCCTAAGGACTGATGCATAGCCTAGTACACGCAGAAGAGTGCAATCCGCAAATAACTAAATGAAAGTTGGGGCAGTGGGTGGTTTCCTCGGGGAGCTGGATGTCCCCGCCCCCCTCCACGAGTCCTCTCCCCGTGGGGATGTCTTGTCATAAAAAATAGTTCCCTCCGCACCTTCTGGAAGTTCTGTACTTGTAACTTCCTCTAACCCGCCACTGCTCTTTGACTCTGCCTTTTCCCCTTTGCTTTCTATCGTCTATTATCTTTCTGACATATTGGGCCATTCTCCTACCTTTTTTCAAAAAACAAATCTTCCAAATATTTTTTATCCTTTTAGCTCCTCCGAAATCGGAATTGTGTCGGGCTGTACGCAGCTGGGAGACCAGTGAAAATTGAAAACCGAACACATAGATATCTTACCCATTATGGCCATATGGCATGGGAATGCAGAAGAGGAAGAAAGTCAGAATTAAGCGGATGGATAAGCACACACGGAAACCCATACCGTCCGCTTATTTCTTAATTGTTTTTACTTATTTGCAGACTGCGGATGTAGGTTTCTTTCTGTGTGTAATGCGCACAAGCTCTGAGGCCAACAAGTCCCCAAGGACGCAACACAAAGAGCCAAAGCAATATCTCTTAGTTTGAAGCTAACAGTCAAGCACAAAACGTATGTATGTGTCTGTGGGTGTGAGTGCGCGCGTGTGTGTACTCGAGCGTGTTTGTACAATAATAAGTAATAATAATAATAATAGTACATTATTATTATAGCGCTTTACCTCATATGAGCCCGAAGTGCTTTACAATCAATTATTCATCTACAAGTAGATAACAAAAATACAAAGCAACTCTCTCTCTCTCACACACACACACAACAACAACATACACACACAACACACACACCACATACACACACAACACACACGCGCTCGTGCGCGCGCACTCACATTTATCGACACCGACTCATTATTCATCTGTCATTCAGTAAGCCGTAGCAAACTGTGTTGCACGGACTGACCACATACAACAACACACATACACAACGTAGACTTAGAGGATACGACATCAAAAATTAAACAAAAAACATCACAAACACGAAACATAAAAAACGCACGCAAAACAGACACACACACACACACACATGTATACAGACACACACATACACATGCGTGCACACACAACACCAAAAAACACACAAAATGTAAAACACATGTATGCGCGCATTCATTATGCTCACCGAACACACACACACACCTACCACACAAAACAGAACACAAACACACACTCACCACAAAACCCAACAGCACAAACCGTCTTATATCCATTTCCTTCCCCTGCCACATGCAACCGGAGAACACAACGATGGACAACTGATCAAATATTTAGGGTGCATCAGTAAAAAGATGGGTTTTAAGAGAGGTTTGAATGAGGAGACTGAGTTGGGAGTGTCGGAGAGGAGAAGGCAGATAACTCCAGAGAGATGGTGCTTGCAGGAAAAGAACGGTGGCCAGCAGATTTGAGACGGATGGAGGGAAGGGAATGAGACGAATCAGAGACGAACGTAGTTGGCGATCTGGAAACAGAGATTAGACGATCAAAGATATTAAGGGAGCTTGTCATTCAGTGACTGAAAGACTTGTTTGTGTAAGTGTGTGTGTGCGTTTCAGCGATATGTGTTTTCTGTGTGTTTGATGAAATTTGTGTGGTTCTGTGTGTGGTAGTCTGTTCACAACGCGTTCAAGGATCTCGCGTTGTGTGTGTGTTGTTATATGTGTGTGTATGTCTGTTAATGTTCATTCTGATTGTAAAGCGCTTTGGTGCTCGATAAAAGCGCTATATAAGCAGAGTGTCCTTTACGCTATTATGATTATTTTTTTAAAACGAAGCTGTGCCTATTTTCTCATGACAGTGATGTCCGAGGATCGAAAATGATAGGACAAACTGTCCTATGATGTCCTGGCTCTTGCAGAAATCAATGGGACAATGTCCTGGCTCTTGCAGAAATCAATGGGAACATGTGTCTGGCTCTGCAGAAATCAATGGGTACAATGTCCTGGCTTTGCACAAATCATGGGACAATGTCCTGGCTCTTGCAGAATCATAAGGACATGTCCTGGTTCTGCAGAAATCAATATACAATGTCCTGGCCTTGCACAAATCAATAGGACAATGTCCTGGTTCTTGCACAAATCAATAGGACAATGTCCTGGCTCTTGCAGAAATCAATATGACTAATGTCCTGGCTCTTGCAGAAATCATAGGACAATGTCCTGGTTTCTTTTGCAGAAATCGATAGGACATGTCCCTGGCTCTTCAGACATTCAATATGACGAATGTCCTGGCTCTTGCAGAAATCAATAGGACAATGTCCTGGCTGCTTGCGAGAAATCAATAGACACGTACCTGGCTCTTGCAGAAATCAATAGGACAAACTGTCCAGAGACAGAGAAATCACAATAAACAATGTCCTGCGCTTGCAGAATCATTAGGACAAACTGTCCAGAGACAGGATAATCAATAAGACAATGTCCGCTGGCTCTTGCAGAAATCAATAGGAAATGTCCTGGCTCTTGCGAAATCAATAGGACAATGTCGGGCTCTTTCAGAAATCAACGGGACAATGTCCTGGCTCTTGCAGAAATCAATAGGAACTGTCCTGAGACGAGAAATCAACCGGACATGTCCTGGCTCTTGCAGAAATCAATTAGACAAACTGTCCTGAGAACAGGAGAAATCAACAGGACAATGTCCTGGCTCTTGCAGAAATCAATAGGACAAACCTGTCCAGAGACAGGAGATCGATAAGACATGTCCGGGCTCTTGCAGAAATCATAGGACAATGTCCTGGCTCTTGCAGAAATCAACGGGACAATTCCGGCTCTTCAGAAATCAATAAGAACAAAGCGTGTCCATGTTAAAATGTAATCATACATTGATTTTTCCCGACCAGGAAGAACACAATAGACATCTTCAATCTTATAAGTCAATGTCCTATGACCGAGGCCTGGGACGTCACGCTTGATGTAAGAAACTGATCATTGTACAGTTCTCACTCTTGCTATGGCTATTGGCCCAAAACATTTGGTAATGTCACCAATCTGCAATCTTCTGCTTTCCAGGGCATACGGCCCCTATGAATGATTGTGGCGCATGTGTCTGTTTCAGTTTTCACTGGTCTCCGCTGCTGCAGCCAATACATTTGATTTTTCGGAGGAACTCGCAAGAAAATTCTTTGGAAAAAATGTTTTGGGGCAAAAAAGAATGGCTCAGGCAAGAAAAATAGTAATGATAAGAAGAAAAGGGAAAGACAGTCAAAGAGAGTGATCGCTTAAGGAAGTTGATAGCATAGAACTTCCGAGGTGTGGTAACAAAAAAAAAAAAAAAAAAAAAAAAAAAAACTATTTTGTCATGAAAGGGCACCCCAACCCCCCGTATTTCATGGGGAGTGTCACCAAAAGCGAAAGCTATTTTTTTTCTTTATTTTAAATTAATAAAACTAACTCAATGGAACATTTATAACAGTACAATACAGCCTCAGCGACACCACACACACGTGAAAATCGACCAAAGCAAGTGCGCAATAAAATGCTGCCTATATCCAACATTAAGCTTAGGTACACAAATACCATGCCACAAGACGCCCAATTTAGTGCGTCTTTATGTATGTACACAGTGATAAACGTGCGCAAAAATACATCTACATTGAATGTTTTATACAGTAAATTTAAAACAAAAAAAAACAAAACATTCTTCACATGCAATCATAGGCAACGTACGTGTGCTTTACGTAGTTAAAAACACTGAGGCAGCTTGTTCAAAATATTTTCCAATATTAAGAAACTAACAAAACTGGGCCCAACGGGTGAGCAAGAAACACTGCTTACAATTGGTTGAAAAAATCTTTCATCCACCATACTCACAGCAAATAGGACAGCAATATGTTGACATACACATATTTGTATAGGTATATAATGTTTCCTATGCGTAGGAAACACTTTCAACAACTTGCACTAGGAAAAATGCTTCACAAGATGGCAGACTCTTCTAATTCAGTCTTTCGAATGAGGCGATAAACCCGAGCTTCTTGTGCCCATGCACTAGCACATATTAAACCCAGTGGCACCAAAAAAGTCATTTGGTCAAAATTTGAAACACACACACACACTCGTTTAAGTGGAAACATAACTCTTCCACTCCTCATCAGTCACACAAAAATCCTTTTTTTTTAAATAAAAAAAGGTGACGCGCCTCTAGGCTGTAACTCTCTCTCAGTGGGATCAACCAGAATTTCAGAGACGCCTCTGTGACTATAAAGTGACCAATACCAAAAGAAACATGATATATGTTTTACTATGGCATAAGAAACACTTTCAACAACCATACGATTCGGGAAAATGCTTCAAAGATGGCAGAGACTCTTCTAAGACAGAGCAATGCAATGAAGTTTGTTTTAACGTCCTGAGTATCGTGTAGCTCTTAAGAACAAGTTGGCTGAAGGCTTTCTGGAACCTCTCCCTTCTTAAGAGAGTTTGCGTTGCTTAATGCACGTATGAAGTAGCCAGCCAATCGCATCCTTCCGCATCCATTAAATGCGATATGCGATGTCCATCGTTGAACATTGCCTAATTGTATGCGTAAGAAATACAAAGCTGTCGGCTTGACAATTCACGTTCAAGGGAAGTAAATCTTTGTGCACACCACGTCTTAACTCGCTTCGCTCCCCTAGACCATGTTCACTGTGATTCTAGTGGTTTTGTAGTGTAATCCGATTTCTGTAAGTCTTTTCTATAAAAAGTCTGAACGCCGCTTCCTAATTGCAATACCTGAAGTAATCCCTCTTTCATTTTCTCTTTTCCTTTTGCCTGTTTTGTTTGTGTGTATGGCTGGAGTGATTTTTGTTTGGATTTGGAATAATTCTAATCACCGTTTCTAGGTTCTCATCTTACCGTGATGGTTTTCAGATGTGATGGACTTGATTGAGAGGCGAGAGAGAGAGTTGGCAGATAGAAAGAAGAGAGAAATAAAAAGATAGGGATACAGCTTTGGAGAAAGTGGGAGGGGGAGAGAGAAGGGGGTGGGGTGGGAGAATAAATAGAGATGGAGACAGACAGAAAACAGATGGAGAACAGAGAGAGATAAGAGTCTACAAGCTATCAAATACATTTACCTGGGTAATAGAATGGTCGGAAATAATTACGGGATAATTCATGGTGTTTGGTATGAATCTTGTCTATTTCAATCGCTCAACAGGGAGGTTCTCTACCATCAGGTAGAATCGCCAGCCTCGCCTCGTGTGTTTGAGGAGAACACACAGCATGTATAACATAGTGGCGTCAATTCTAAAATTGATTTCATTTATATTTTTACGTCACAGTTTTGCAAGTTTCTATCAACTTTGTAGCAACTGGCCACCCCTTATTTTTTCACGCAAAAAATGTTTGCAAGTCGCTGACTGGCATCCTGCGGTTTCAAGGCTTCGCCGCCATGGCTGCTATAGTTTTGACCAGGTAGTCGGGGTAATCAACTCTCTAATTTTCACAAAGTGCTCCCCCTATTTTTTTCCGAAATCGTCCATTGAGATCTATCATGTTCAAACCGTAAAACATTGATTCGTTTTTAACAAACCACTGCCACAGCAATAAAAGACAAACATCGTTTTTGTCTACCAGAATTAGTAATAAAACTTTAAATTTAATTATTTTTGTAGTGAGCAACTAACAACTATAACAACAATGATCTAAGAAATAAACAATCTCTCCTGGGAACGGTTTCCAAAGTGATTTATTGTACTTTTGTACAAATTGACAACTGTTTAAATCATAAAGATTTTAATATAAGAATCGTGTTTTTTTGGTTGTTGTTTGTTAATTTTTTTTAAAAAAAAGTTTTTGAGGTGGTTTAAAATTACCCGAAGTAAAAAAAAAACCGACGAAAATAGCAATTGCTGAAAAACAAGTCAGTAACAAATGACACAGGATCATGTACATGTAAAAGCAACAATGGTTGCAAAATTCACACGTTTAGTAAACTGGTGCTAGCAAGGCATGACTCACAAAGATGGCAGGTGTAAACTCCTCTCAACAAAACATCATGTGAACAATTCAACAACGCTTCAATGAATGCACTCACAAACCTCAAAACATGGCATTCGCATTACCGTCATGTTGCAGAAAAAGAAAACATATTCCTTACTCGTTCGCATGTTTGGCTCTTTCCCCCTCCCGCACCCCATGCCCCACGTTTTGCTCACCTTCAAAAAATGGTTTTCTGTAATGGAGGTTCCACGTAAATCATTTGATGACCTTGTTATGAGCCGCTCATACACAGTTTAACACTACAATATCAGCACCCTTATAACCAAAGTTAGGCAAGCAACATGGACGCCAAAGATATGTCACTCAAACAATATGTATCGGCTAGCTTAACAACTCATGAGGCAACACAAACTGTATAAATAAACTCTTTACCCCTTTTTGAGAGGGAGAACAACAGAGGCAGACAAACTGACAACACGCTTTTGACGTTTACATGGTTGAGTGTGAAGTTGGAAGGTGAGCTGTTGTCAATTGAAAGACCCTGCATGGCGTTAAAATCACTCAAGAAAACAAAATCATTGTCTTTTACTCGTGCTTCTGTCAAGTTGTAGGATTAATAACACACACACACATCACAAAAAGGGAAAGAATTTGAATTTGAACTGCAACATTTAATTTTGACGTCATTGCTTTTGACATAATTGCGTCATACAGTATCTCGATGTTCGTTTTATCGGCCGATTCGCTTTATCGGCCATATTTTTCCTGGTCCCAAAAGTGGCCGATTAAGCGGATTCCACTGTACTTCAAGAACTTGGGGTTGGATGGAAGGTAGTCTTCAAAACTGTGAGATGCGTAAAACCAAGCTGCGTAACTTCACGCGATTATAACTCATAGGATACAAAGGGAGAGAAAAATATCTAAGCTGGAAAAACAACACACACATAAAGACAATAATAATAATAATCTAAAATGTTAACCCCTTCCCTGCCAGCCCCCTATCTACTACCTGCAATATGATGTCATTGATGATGTCATACTTATGATGTCACAACTCTGGAAAGGTGTTCTTTTTGCTTTAGATCAATCAGGAAAGATAACCTCTAAACCATTTTGTCAGACATATTCTCTTGTGTGTGCGTGTTGATTTTTTCCTCCCAAACTCTGAAACTTCGAACTTTATTCACTATTTTTTAATTTAATTTTTATTTGGGATGTTTGCAAGCTTGTTTTTGTCAGTTGGCCAACTGTTTTAGCTCGTCAAAGGTTTTAAAATAAACTGAAAATTCGCTGCCACAACTACGGCATTGTTGTTTTTATTTATTCAAGTCTTAACAGATTCTCTTTTTTTCGGGAATCGAAAAAGAGAATCTGTTAAGACTTGAATAAATAAAAACAACAATGCCGTAGTTGTGGCAGCGAATTTTTCAGTTTATTTTAAAACCTTTGACGAGTTAAAACAGTTGGCCAACTGACAAAAACAACAAGCTTGCAAACATCCCAAATAAAAATTAAATTAAAAAATAGTGAATAAAGTTCGAAGTTTCAGAGTTTGGGAGGAAAAAATCAACACGCACACACAAGAGAATATGTCTGACAAAATGGTTTAGAGGTTATCTTTCCTGATTGATCTAAAGCAAAAAGAACACCTTTCCAGAGTTGTGACATCATAAGTATGACATCATCAATGACATCATATTGCAGGTAGTAGATAGGGGGCTGGCAGGGAAGGGGTTAACATTTTAGATTATTATTATTATTGTCTTTATGTGTGTGTTGTTTTTCCAGCTTAGATATTTTTCTCTCCCTTTGTATCCTATGAGTTATAATCGCGTGAAGTTACGCAGCTTGGTTTTACGCATCTCACAGTTTTGAAGACTACCTTCCATCCAACCCCAAGTTCTTGAAGTACAGTGGAATCCGCTTAATCGGCCACTTTGGGACCAGGAAAAATATGGCTGATAAAGCGAATCGGCCGATAAAACGAACATCGAGATACTGTATGACGCAATTATGCAAGTCAAAAGCAATGACGTCAAAATTAAATGTTGCAGTTCAAATTCAAATTCTTTCCCTTTTTGTGATGTGTGTGTGTTTATTAATCCTACAACTTGACAGAAGCACGAGTAAAAGGCAATGATTTTGTTTTCTTGAGTGATTTTAACGCCATGCAGGGTCTTTCAATTGACAACAGTTCACCTTCCAACTTCACACTCAACCATGTAAACGTCAAAAGCGTGTTGTCAGTTTGTCTGCCTCTGTTGTTCTCCCTCTCAAAAAGGGGTAAAGAGGAAAAATTAGAGAGAAAAAGTGGCCAATAAAGCGAAATTGAAGATTTCAGCTTTGGCCGTAAAAACGAACAAAATAACACATGCTTAAGAAGAAAAAATTCCGTTCCAGAGGAAATTGGCCGATTAAGCGGCTTTGGCCGATTATCCGTTTAAAGTTGTATTACTAATTCTGTAGACAAAAACGCTGTTTGTCTTTTATTGCATGTGGCAGTGGTTTGTTAAAACGAATCAATGTTTTACGGTTTGAACCTGATAAGATCTCAATGGACGATTTTCTGACGCCGAGGAAAAAAAAAACATATGGAGAGCACTTGTGAATCAAATTAGAGTTGATATCCTCGACTTACATCTGTCAAAACTATAGCAACAATGAGAGGAGAAGATTGAAACCGAAAGGATGCGGGTCACGCGACTTGCAAACATTGTTTGGTGTGAAAAATAAGGAGGTGGCCAGTAGCTACAAAGTGCATTAGACCTTGCAAACTGTGAGGTAAAAATATAAATGAAATCAATTTTAGAAATGAAGCAATATGTTCGACATGCTGTGTGTCTGCTCAAACCACCCGAGGAGAGAGAGAGGGCTAGAGAGATCTAACCTGATGGTAGAGTAACCTTCCCTGTTTGAGCGATTGAAATAGACAAGATCATACCACACACCATGAAATTACTCCCGCTAATTATTTCCGAACAATTCCTATTACCCAGTTAAATGTTTTGAGTAGCTTTGTACCTCTTATCTCTCTCTGTTCCTCCGTATGTTCTCTGTCTATCTCATCTCTATTTCTTCTCCACCCCACCCCATTCTCTCTCTCCCCTCCCACTTTCTCCAAAGCTGTATCCCTATCTTTTGTATTTCTCTCTTTCTTTCTATCTCCCACTCTCTCTCTCTCCTCTCAATACAAGTCCATCACATCGGAACCATCACAGTAAGCTGAGAACCTAGAAATCGCGTGATTTAGAATTATTCCAAAATCTCAACAAATCACTCCAGCCAAACGCAACAAACAAAACACACATAAACCAAAGGAGAAATGAAAGAAGATTACTTCAGGTATAGTCAAATAGGGAAGCGGGCAGGTCAGACTTTTTATATAAGAAAGAATTTACAGGAAATCGGTTTACCCAATAACAACAACTAGAATTCACAGTGCAACATTGTCTAGGGAGCGAAGCGAGTGATCAAGGTATGGTGTGCATACAGATTTTTTACTTCCCTTGAATTGAATTCGTCAAGCTGACAGCTTTGTATTTCTTCCGCATACAATTAGGCAATTTGTTCTCAACGATGACATCGCATATCGCATTTATTTATGCGGAAGGATGCGATTGGTGGCTACTTCAAATACTTGCATGTAAGCAACGCAAACTCTCTTAGAAGGGAGAGGTTCCAGGAAAGCCTTCAGCCAACGTGTTCTTAAGAGCTACACGCTACTCAGGACGTTAAACCAATCTTCATTGCATTGCTGTCTTAGAAGAGTCTGCCATCTTTGAAGCATTTTCCCCGAATCGTATGGTTGTTGAAAGTGTTTCTTATGCATAGGTAACATATATTCATGTTTCTTTTTGGTATTTGGTACTTTATAGTCACAGAGGCGTCATCTGTGAAATTCTGGTTGATCCCACCTGGAGAGCGCGTTACAGCCAGAGGCGCGTCACCTTTTTTTCTTTAAAAAAAAGAAGTGATTTTTTGTGTGACTGATGAGGAGGGAAGAGTGTGTGTGTGTGTTCAAATTTTGACCAAATTGACTTTTTTGTTGCCACTGGGTTTAATGTGTGCTAAGTGCATGGGCACACAGAAGCTCGGTTTATCGCCTCATTCGAAAGACTGTCTTAGAAGAGTCTGCCATCTTTGAAGCATTTTTCCTTATTGCATAGTTGTTGAAAGTGTTTCCTACGCATAGGAAACATATATATACCTATACAAATATGTGTATGTCACATATTTGCTGTCCTATTTGCATGTTGAGTATGGTGGATGAAAGATTTTTCAACCAATTGTAAGTCAGTGTTTTTGCTAACCCGTTGGCCAGTTTTGTTAGTTTCTTAATTGATTGGAAAATATTTTTGAACAAAGCTGCTCAGTGTTTTTAACTTACTGTAAATGCACTTAACGTTTGCCATGATTGCATGTGAAGAATGTTTTTGTTTTTTTAAATTTACTGTATAAAACATTCAATGTATGATGTATTTTTGCGCACGTTTATCACTGTGTACATACATAAAGCGCACTAAATGGGCGTGTGGCATGGTATCTTGTGTACCTAAGCTTAATGTTGATATAGGCAGCATTTTATTGCGCACTTGCTTTGGTCGATTTCATGTGTGTGTGTGTCGCTGGGCATGTATTGTACTGTTATAAATGTTACATTTTGAGTTAGTTTTATTAAATTTAAAATAAAGAAAAAACTAGCTTTCGTTTTTGGTTGACACTCCCCATGGAAATACGGGGGGTGGGGGTGCCCCTTTCATACAAATAGTTCCCCCACCTTCTGGAAGTTCTATGCTATGTAACTTCCTTTAATCTATCACTCTCTTTGACTGTCTTTTCCTTTTCTTTCTATCATTTACTATTTTTCTGCCTTGAGCCATTCTTTTTTGCCCCAAAACATTTTTTCCAAATAATTTTCTTTCGAGTTCCTCCGAAATCAAATGTATTGGCTGAATGCAGCGGGGAGACCAGTGAAAACTGAAAACCGGACACATGCGTACTTCATTCATTATGGCCGTATGCCCTGGGAAAGCAGAAGATGCAGATTGGTTGACATTAACCAAATGTTTGGGCCAATAGCATAGCAAGAGTGAGAGCTGTACAATGATCAGTTTTCTACATCAAGCAGTGATGTCCCAAGGCCTCGGTCATAGGACATTGACTTATTAAAATTGAAGATGTCCTATTGTGTTCTTCCTTGTCAGGACAAATCGAAATGTCTGATTACATTTTTAACACTGGCACGCTTTGTCCTATTGATTTCTGCAAGAGCCAGGACATTGTCCCGTTGATTTCTGCAAGAGCCAGGACATTGTCCTATTGATTTCTGCAAGAGCCAGGACATTGTCTTATTGATTTCTCCTGTCTCTGGACAGTTTGTCCTATTGATTTCTGCAAAAGCCATGACATTGTCCTATTGATTTCTCCTGTCCAGGACATTGTCCTATTGATTTCTGCAAGAGCCAGGACATTGTCCTGTTGATTTCTATTGTCTCAGGACAGTTTGTCCTATGATTTCTGCCCAAAAAGAGAGCCAGGACATTGTCCCGTTGATTTCTGCAAGAGCCAGGACATTGTCCTATTGATTTCTGCAAGAGCCAGGACATTGTCCTATTGATTTCTGCAAGAGCCAGGACATTGTCCTATTGATTTCTCTCGTCTCAGGACAGTTTGTCCTATTGATTTCTGCAAGCGCCAGGACATTGTCCTATTGATTTCTCCAAGTTTGTCCACTTTGGACAGTTTGTCCTATTGATTTCTGCAAGAGCCAGGACGTTGTCCTATTGATTTCCGCTAAGAGCCAGGACATTGTCCTATTGATTTCTGCAAGAGCCAGGACATTGTCCTATTGATTTCTGCAAGAGCCAGGACATTGTCCTATTGATTTCTGCAAGAACCAGGACATTGTCCTACTTGATTTCTGCAAGAGCCAGGACATTGTCATATTGATTTCTGCAAGAGCCAGGACATTGTCCTATGATTTGTGCAAGAACCAGGACATTGTCCTATTGATTTGTGCAAGAGCCAGGACATTGTCCTATTGATTTCTGCAAGAGCCAGGACATTGTCCTATTGATTTCTGCAAGAGCCAGGACATTGTCCCATTGATTTCTGCAAGAGCCAGGACATTGTCCCATTGATTTCTGCAAGAGCCAGGCACATTGTCCCATTGATTTCTGCAAGAGCCAGGACATTGTCCCATTGATTTCTGCAAGAGCCAGGACATCATTAGGACAGTTTGTCCTATCACTTTTCGATCCTCGGTACATCACTGTCATGGGAAAATTATGGCACAGCTTAGTTTTTAAAAATAATATAATAGTAAACGGACACTCTGCTTATATAGCGCTTTTTATCGAGCACAAAGCGCTTTACAATCAGCATTGTAACATTCACAGACATACACACACATATACACACACACACACACAATGCGAGTGAACGCGTTCTTGCACACAGACATACACACACATACCCACACACATTTCATCAAACACACAGAAAACACATTATCGCTGAAACGCACACACACACTTACACAAACAAGTCTTCAAGTCACTGAATGATCAAGCTCCCCTTATATCTTTCTGATCTTCTTCATCTCTGTGTTCCAGCTCGCCAACTACGTTCGTCTTCTGATTCTCGTCTCCTTTCCCTTCCCTCCATCCGTCTCAAATCTGCTGGCCAACGTTCTTTTTCCTGTCAAGCACCATCCCTTTGGAATTCTCTGCCTTCTCCTCTCCGACACTCCAACTCAGTCTCCTCATTCAAAACCTCTTTTAAAACCCGTCTTTTTCCTGCTGCACCCTAAATATTTGATCAGTTGTCTATCGTTGTGTGCACGTGAGGGAAGATTGAATAAGAGGTTTGTGCTGTGTTTTGTGGTGTTGTGTGTGTGTGTGTATGTGTGTAGTGTATGTGTGTGAGCATGCATGTGTGTGTACATGTGTGCTTGTGTGTTGTGTTGTTTTTGTGGGTTATGTGTGCACGCATGTGTATGTGTATGTGTGTCTGTATGCATGTGTGTGTGTCTGTCTGCGTGTGTACGTTGTATGTGAGTGTATTTGTATGTGTATCCTCTGACGTTTGTGTATGTGTGTTGGTGTATGTGGTCAGTCCGTGCAACTCAGTTGCTATGGCTTACTGAATGAAAGATAAATAATGAGTCTAGTGTCCGGTGTCGATAAATGTGTGTGCGCCGCGCGCGCGCGCGTGTGTGTGTGGTATGTATGTGTGTGTGTGTGTGTGTGTGTGTGTGTGTGCGTGCGTGCGAGAGAGAGAGAGTTGCTTTGTATTTTTGTTATCTACTTGTTGATGAATAATTGATTGTAAAGCGCTTTGGGCTCATTTGAGGTAAAGCGCTATATAAATGTACTATTATTATTATTATTATTATTGTACAAACACGCTCGAGTACACACACACACACGCGTGCACTGCACTCACCCACAGACACATACATACGTTTTGTGCTTGACTGTTAGCTTCAAACTAAGAGATATTGCTTTGGCTCTTTGTGTTGCGTCCTTGGGGACTTGTTGGCCTCAGAGCTTGTGCGCATTACACACAGAAAGAAACCTACATCCGCAGTCTGCAAATAAGTAAAAACAATTAAGAAATAAGCGGACGGTATGGGTTTCCGTGTGTGCTTATCCCATCCGCTTATTTCTGACTTTCTTTTCACTTCTTCTGCATTCCCATGCCATATGGCCATAATGGGTAAGGTACGTATGTGTCCGGTTTTCAATTTTCACTGGTCTCCCCGCTGCGTACAGCCGACACATTCCGATTTCGGAGGAGCTCAACCGAAAAAAAATATTTGGAAGATTTTTTGAAAAAAGGCAGGAGGAGAATGGGCCAATAAGTCAGAAAGATAGTAGACGATAGAAAGCAAAGGGAAAAGGCAGAGTCAAAGAGAGTGACAGATTAGAGGAAGTTACAAGCACAGAACTTCCAGAAGGTGGGGGGAACTATTTTTTATGAAAGACATCCCCACGGGGAGAGACTCGTGGAGGGGGGCGGGGACATCCAGCTCCCCGAGGCATCCACCCACTGCCCCAACTTTCATTTAGTTATTTGCGGATTGCACTCTTCTGCGTGTACTAGGCTATGCATCAGTCCTTAGGGGACCTTCCTGTAGTGGTGGGATACTGCAGACTAACGTACACAGTCACACGCATGCATGCACGCATACACAGGCATACATGCACATGCATGCACGCGTACACTCACACTCACACACACATGCGCGCATGTACACACACACACACACACACGCATGCATGCACGCACATACATTCACTGTGACACACGCATGCATGCACCCACACACTTACACATGCCCAAAAAGAAGGAAACTTAATTGCTTATTCAATGTTCCATCTGTATATAAAATTGTCCACTCACTTTGACTGGCACACACATGCACGCACGCACAAATTCACACACACACACACACACACAGCACGTTGAAGCAGCATACTTTTTTGAGGACCAGAACAGTCATGTAGCTTTTTAACTTTCTTTTTCTTTTCACAGACGGTGTGAAACGAACTGTAGAATTGTTGAATGATTCAGAACTTGCTTTTTGTAATGTTTCGTTTTCGCAATAAAAGGAAAAATAATCTGCATGAGAACCAGAGAGAGAGAGAGAGATAGCAAGCTAGAGAGAGCGTGCGCACGCACACACACACACACACACACGCACGCACACACACACACGCACGCACGCACGCACACGCGCACGCACGCACACACACACACACACACACACACACACACACACACACACATCTTTACTCCTATTTCCTGGTCCTTCGGATGAGACCTAAAACCGAGGTCCCGTGTGCGAACGCACGCCGCACAAGATATTGCGCGCACGTTAAAGCCCATTCCACTATTCGGTACGAGTAGGTCCGTGTGTGCCGGTGGGATGGACGACACGAACTCACAAAGCATGCATCCTGTGCGCCAATAGCAGTCTAAACGAAGACTTTGGGCGTGGGGCAGGATAAACATCCCCAATCGGAAGAAGATTGTATAAAGGGAAGAAACTGCTTTTTAATTATTAATAAGATGAATTATCTCCCTCTTTTGACCAACAAATAAAGCAAGACAAGTTGTGCTCTGCAAAATGAAATAACAAATGTGCATTACAGTAAAGAACATGCACATGCCTACCTTAATGTGTGTGTGCATGTTTGTATATGTGCACGTGCTTTAGTGTGTGTGTGCATGCGCGCGCGCACGTGTGTGTGTGTGTGTGTGTGTGTGTGTGGTGTGTGTGTGTGTGTGTGTGTGTGTGTGTGTGTGTGACATATTACAGTAGGAAAAAAAATGTGGCAGTCAACAGCATTTTAGCAACTTGTTGATGTTGTTACAATAGACGATTTTCGGAAAAAACTAGGGGAGAGCATTTCGTGAAAATTAGAGCTGTTTACCTCCATTACTCGGTCAAAAACCATCAGCAACAATGCAACAATGGCGTCGAAGCTTCAAACCGCAGGATGCGAGTAAGCGACTTGCAAACATTTTTTTTTATAATAGTCGAAAAATTAGGGGTGGTAAGTAAGGCCACAAACTGATAAAACTTGCAAAATGTGACTGCTCATTAAAATATAAATGACATACATTTTTAGAATAACGCACGGTGTTCTAAGTGATGTAGCTGTCTGCTCAAACACACGAGTCGATAGGCTACGAGAGCTAATGGTAGAGTGACGTCCTCTGTTTGACGACATGAATTAGGCAAGATCACTCCCACACACCATGAAATTACCCCCCTTAATTATATCTCTGAACAATTGCATTATTATAGATGTTAGTCAGAGGACTTCGAATTTTTGTTTGTTGAATCTTCAATGGTCTAAACACGATTTGTCAACAAGGAAAATCCTCAAAAGTCGGAGTGTGGCTACTCACGTGGCGGGGTAATCAGAAACGGGTCACACACGTAATGTTCTCATCCCTAGTTGGTGCATTTGTACCATAAGTGTTCAAATGCTTCGGCTAGTTGGGATGATCCCTGGAGTCTTTAAGCCAGGGAACAACAACAACAAGAAGCCCGAGAAAGTCCGTTTGAAGTCCTTCCGGCCTGGAACAGGCACATGTGGGACATGTAATAGTTATAAAGATGGTGGGACGATCCTGGACGTACTGCAATACCAGGAAAGTACTGGTGCTTTTTAAGCATCCAGACTTTGATAATGAATGAAAATCTGCTTAACGTCCTCCGGTCCGGAACAGACACATAGTTATGGGACATTAGTAGGTATAATGACGGTGAGAACGATCCTGGAGGCAATGCCCGGAGGCAGTGCAACACCAGGAAAGTCCCGAATTTTTAGCAATACAGATATGTATAATAATAATTTGGACAGATTTTGATAACTTTTTCAACAATAACAAAAGTAAAGGTCTATTTGATCTAGGGAATGATTTAAAAACAATTTTTTTTATGTAATATATTTTTAGTTTAGGAGTTTCAGGTGTGGATTTTATGACTTTTTTAAAATTAATAATGTTTATCTTAATATTTTCTGATACGCTAAATAAAGGTCATAAGGATTTACTGAGAACAGTTTAAAAAGAAGGAGTAGCCGTATATTTAGGTTAAGCCTGTAAGAGGCAATGAAGCGTCTGTGTCCTTCATTATTTACATAATTATATTGTACAGTTTATTATAATATATACTAGCGCAACGCCGAGTACCGGTAACGCCTAGTAACGGTAACGCCTAGTAACGGTAACGGTGGTGACGCTGAGTACAGCAAATCTTGAAGCGATTCGGTTAAGAAACGGCGGAGCCGTATATCGCGCGCGTTTCTGAACCGATTCGCTTCCGGTTTGGTACACAGATAGTCACC
Organism: Phymorhynchus buccinoides; assembly: GCA_017654935.2. Classification (NCBI taxonomy): domain Eukaryota; kingdom Metazoa; phylum Mollusca; class Gastropoda; order Neogastropoda; family Raphitomidae; genus Phymorhynchus; species Phymorhynchus buccinoides. The sequence goes on along the minus strand of CM065688.1, from coordinate 57,666,937 downwards.
GTCCCCGGTCATCTTCCTGCCAAATTCGAAGGCAATCGGTCCAGAAATACCGGAGATACGGGCGCCGATAGGCCGGCGGATGCGCGTTTCGCGCATTTGCCGAACCGCGCAAATGACACGGCCGCCTCGGTTGCCGTTGCCATCGCCCCGTTAGGGCTCACAGCAAATTTGAAGCGATTCGGTCGAAAAACGGCGAGTTATAAGGCCTGTTTTGTGTTTTCAGACACACACACACACAACACACACACACGGACACTTGGCTTTTTACTATATTATGCATACTAATAATATTGGTTGTAGTGTTTTGATGTCAAAACATGAATAATCAAAGAGATCACGGCGGGGAGACAGGTTGGAGTGGTTGGGGGGGGGGGGGGGGGGGCGCAATAAAAAATTGCGCCGCCGCCCGCCAAACAAAATTTTACAATTAAAGTTCTTAATTCCCTTCTTTTTCTTAATGATTTAACTATCAGATAGATTGCATGACAATCCCCAAAATAAGTCTTTTTTGTTGTTGCTGGTTTGGGTACTGCCCTGACATTTAAAAACAACCTCACAAAATAAACAAACAACGCACAAAACCGTATCAAAATCCGTCCTTGCTTTCTAAAAAACCCACCTGAAACAGACTGCAACGTCACTGGAACATACAACATGTTTTCTCAGCAAAATTGCTCAGAGACAGGTAGACAGACAGACAAGGGCGAAAACATAACCCGCAGGATATTATGTGAGTGGATGTTACCAAAGATATTCTAAAAGGGTAAGATGGACTACTTAAGAGCTCGGCGAACCGGGCTGATAGAGTTATCGTTAGTGGGGACGTGTACACTATTCACAGTGGAGGCTATCCAAAAACTCGGACTGGTGTTTGAACGGAGAATTCAACTGGCCTATTGATGTGTAAAATGTGTCACGTTTCAAAGGGACATAACCAGTGCTTCTGTCCTCACTACTCATATATGGAAAAGAGATCGGGTGTTTATCTTCCCCTGTACAGTCTTTGATGTAACTAGAGCACATACTGATGATTTATTTGTGATTCCTATCAAATGCTAAAAAGAAGCGACATGTTTTGCTCATAATGCACATGCTAGTCTATATACTTTTCGGCTTCATAGTAAAATCCTGACCTAAACTGGTCTCCAAAATTTAAGGGCCGGAAGAACGATCTTCTGTCTTCTGTCTTGGAGGCATGCTTATTGAGAGCTCTGGTTGCCGCCCTTAAATACACATTCGTGTCTAACTTTTGCTCAGCAGTGTTCACTACAGTCATGCCTTGCACGTGCAATAGGCAAGAAACATGCATCAGCCCTGATTCTTCAGCGAAAAGAGACCAAACTTTCGTGAAATTCTCGTGAATTTGCCACATTTTAAGCGTACATGAAAACGCTGTTGCTGTACTGCAATGTCTGCAAAACTGGTTCAGGCACGTGCAACAGGAAGGAAAGTTATTGAGTAGCCTAAGTTTTGCCATTTTCTTCATTGTTGTCTTAGTGTACAATAAATAGATATCAAGCTACTGAAAACAGAAGCCGGCCCTTAACTTTTGGAGACCAGTATATTTCGATTCATCAACATTATGTGCATTTTTGACATAAATGGCTAACCATAGTTTCGCTGCTCCGTGTACACTAGTTGACCCGTTAATCCGTTTACTTTTTGGCAAACAAAAGTGGGTTCGCGTGCGTGCGCGCGCGCGGGCGTGCGATAGTTGACCCGTTAATCGGTTTACTTTTTGGCATGAAAAAGATGTGTAAGTGCGTTGCCCGCCGTGCGCTCTCGCGCACCTGTTTCTTAGAACAAACTTAATCTTTCCCTCCGTCAGCGACCGACCCTCTCTGCTTTCAAATCTAACCTCAAAACCCACCTCTTCCCCCGTCATTGAGGTTCCACTCTTTCTCTTCTCTCTCTCTTGCCTTTAGGTCTGTTTTTGCTGTGTACCATTCATGTCATACGTGTGTGCGCTTTGATTTGATTTCTATCAAGGTTCAGCGCCTATATGAATACTGTATGTTGTTGTCTACTGTTGTTGTGTGTGTGTGAGTGTGTGTGTGTGTGTGTGTGTGTGCGTAGGTGGTGTGTGTGTGTGTGTGCGTGCGTGTGCGTGTGCGTGTGCGTGCGTGCGTGCGTGTGTGCGTGCGCGTGCGTGCGTGTGTGTGTGAGTGTGTGTGTTGTGTGTGTGTGTGTGTGTGTGTGTGTGTGTGCGTGTGTGCGCGTGTGCGCGTGTGCGTGCGCGTGTGCGCGCGCGCGTCTCTGTGTGCACTGGGCTGTGTCTAAGTGGTCAAGTGGTTCACTCTTATTTGGTCAGTTGACCGTTACAATTTAGACCTGGTCACAGAAGAAAAAAACTTGGCTCATTCCTCCACGCCCTGAACTTGTAAACCCTGCATACAACCAACACTCAGTTAACGTTGCTGCCTGTCTGTCGTTTCCGACAATGACTGCCAGATAGCAGAGGGGACAGCTACAATTTGTTTACAGCGGAGAAGCCTTGCCCAGGTTTACATCCCCACTCTCTCGGCCAAAATGGATTTGAGGACGAGAGTTGTCGTTGGGGAAGGTCCCCAAAGGCCAACCAACCCCCCTTTTCTGCAGCACTAGGGCCTGTGCCCCCTAGTTAGAGTCATAGCCTTCCATGAAACGAAAGACTAAGCCATA
>CM065688.1:57602880-57658776 GCA_017654935.2 Phymorhynchus buccinoides | reverse complement strand
TGGTGAAAGGGTTAAAAGAAAATGAGACCAGAGCTTCAGATTGTGTTTAACTTCATAGGTCATGTGACCCCTTATTACAGAAAGCGATGGACCAATTTCCAAAATGATGGGCCAGTAATGTGTCACTAGTACTAAACATAGATTTTTGTTCAGACTTCATGGGTCATATGATCCCTGGCTGCACATAATGAGGAGTCAATAATAATAATAATAATAAGTCAATACAGTCCCCCATGACAATCTGAGGCTCTATGATATAACTTTTTTTTTTTTAGAGGGGAGGATGGAAAGCATGGAAAGAACTTTTTTTTAAGAAGCTTGTCTTTCACTGGGAGTATGTTCATATGTCTTGCTGTCTTGCTGTCAGATCAAGAAGTGGGATTTGCGGATGCGGAAAGAGGTGTTGACCTATGACGGTCTGTTCAATCTCCAGTGCAAACTGCCGTTCCACATTGACGACACCCAGTCTGTGCTGTATGCAGGTGGGTTTTATCATCATCTCATCGTCGTCACCATCATCATCGTCACCATCATCATCACCACCATCATCATCATCGTCACCACCATCATCATCTTCATCGTCATCATCATCATCACCATCATCATCACCATCATCATCATCGTCATCGTCACCATCATCATATTATCACAATCTCCAGTGCAAACTGCTGTTCCACGTTGATGACGCTCAGTCTGTGCTGTATGCAGGTGGGTTTTATCATCATCACCATCGTCGTCGTCATCGTCATCATCATCACACTCTCCAGTGCAAACTGCTGTTCCACGTTGACGACGCTCAGTCTGTGGGTTTTATCATCATCATCATCATCGTCACCATCATCATCATCATCATCACAACCTTCAGTGCAAACTGCCGTTCCACATTGTCATTGTTATCTTTATCATCATCATCATCGTCATTGTTGCGAAGAGGTCTCTTTTGAATTTGTATTATTGAAAAAATTTTCTAAAGCTTTCTTTGGCAGTGAAGGGGTTGTAATCTCTCAATTGATTCTTATTTTGATGAACTGATTCATGGGTAGATGGAGCTCATTAGCAGGCCCTTGGCAGGCAGTCCATTTAGGAGAAGGAAAACTCTGATTTGAAACTCATGACAACCTTGTCGGAGATAACACGGCTCCTGTTGGGTGGAAGTGTTCCAAGATGAACTCAACGGGCACTGTACGTGTTTGTGCCTGGGGGCGAGCCACATCATAAAGCGTGGACACCGACTGCCTGGCAACCCAACAAAGTCGGAGTGCACTGACTGTTTATCAGTGCGGGACCCTAAAATGAGTGCACACGCCCCAAACAAAATGGGGGATTAATTGATTGATCGATTCTTCCATTCATTCATTTAAATTTGTATTTATTTAACCCTTTCACCGCCAGCCACATTTCAGCCCAAAAAAATCCATTAAATTTACATGGGTAGAGAACAAAATCCATCTGTGGTATTGGGGATTATTCTGTGACATATATAAAATAAGGTCTATCCTTGCTTCCCAAAACTAAGACAATAGGGTCTTTGGATAATAGACCTCAATTTGATGCCTTTTAGCAACTTTGGCGGTGAAAGGGTTAATTAAATGTGAGTGAAAACAAGACTTGTGTTATGAATGAAAATAAGGAAAAAGATATTAAATACCATTTTTTACTTTTTTTTCTTTTTTTTTAGCGGGCCAAGACTGTTACACCAAACTGTGGAGCCTGGAAACGGGCAAGCTTTTGCTGAGCATTCCGCCCCCTTACGAGGCCTCTCTGTACTCCATCCCCGCTGTGCGCTTCTCCACACACTGGGCGGGCAGGCCCAGCAATATGGGGCTCCTAATGGGGGCCAACAAATATTTGTACTGGTACAGCGTCAGGAATTTCGAGATCTGAATTTGTTTGAAAAGGATTGTTGTGTGCTTGTGTGGATGAAAGAGAGAGAGAGAGAGAGTGAGAGAGTGAGAGATTTGTGCAACAACATGTAGTAAAGGAAAGACGGATAAGAAAGAGAGTTCCAATTATGTTGAACAATTAGAGAGAGAGAGAGTGAGAGATTTGTGCAACAACATGTAGTAAAGGAAAGACGGATAAGAAAGAGAGTTCCAATTATGTTGAACAATTAGAGAGAGAGAGATTTGTGCAACAACATGTAGTAAAGGAAAGACGGAGAAGAAAGAGAGTTCCAATTATGTTGAACAATTAGAGAGAGTGAGAGTGAGAGATTTGTGCAACAACATGTAGTAAAGGAAAGACGGAGAAGAAAGAGAGTTCCAATTATGTTGAACAATTAGAGAGAGTGAGAGATTTGTGCAACAACATGTAGTAAAGGAAAGACGGAGAAGAAAGAGAGTTCCAATTATGTTGAACAATTAGAGAGAGAGAGAGTGAGAGATTTGTGCAACAACATGTAGTAAAGGAAAGACGGAGAAGAAAGAGAGTTCCAATTATGTTGAACAATTAGAGAGAGAGAGAGTGAGAGATTTGTGCAACAACACGTAGTAAAGGAAAGACGGAGAAGAAAGAGAGTTCCAATTATGTTGAACAATTAGAGAGAGAGAGAGAGAGAGATTTGTGCAACAACATGTAGTAAAGGAAAGACGGAGAAGAAAGAGAGTTCCAATTATGTTGAACAATTAGAGAGAGTGAGAGATTTGTGCAACAACATGTAGTAAAGGAAAGACGGAGAAGAAAGAGAGTTCCAATTATGTTGAACAATTAGAGAGAGAGAGAGTGAGAGATTTGTGCAACAACATGTAGTAAAGGAAAGACGGAGAAGAAAGAGAGTTCCAATTATGTTGAACAATTAGAGAGAGAGAGAGTGAGAGATTTGTGCAACAACATGTAGTAAAGGAAAGACGGAGAAGAAAGAGAGTTCCAATTATGTTGAACAATTAGAGAGAGAGAGAGAGATTTGTGCAACAACATGTAGTAAAGGAAAGACGGAGAAGAAAGAGAGTTCCAATTATGTTGAACAATTAGAGAGAGAGAGAGTGAGAGATTTGTGCAACAACATGTAGTAAAGGAAAGACGGAGAAGAAAGAGAGTTCCAATTATGTTGAACAATTAGAGAGAGAGAGAGATTTGTGCAACAACATGTAGTAAAGGAAAGACGGAGAAGAAAGAGAGTTCCAATTATGTTGAACAATTAGAGAGAGAGAGAGAGTGAGAGATTTGTGCAACAACATGTAGTAAAGGAAAGACGGAGAAGAAAGAGAGTTCCAATTATGTTGAACAATTAGAGAGAGTGAGAGATTTGTGCAACAACATGTAGTAAAGGAAAGACGAAGAAGAAAGAGAGTTCCAATTATGTTGAACAATTAGAGAGAGAGAGAGAGAGAGATTTGTGCAACAACATGTAAAGGAAAGACGGAGAAGAAAGAGAGTTCCAATTATGTTGAACAATTAGAGAGAGAGAGAGATTTGTGCAACAACATGTAAAGGAAAGACGGAGAAGAAAGAGAGTTCCAATTATGTTGAACAATTAGAGAGAGTGAGAGATTTGTGCAACAACATGTAGTAAAGGAAAGACGGAGAAGAAAGAGAGTTCCAATTATGTTGAACAATTAGAGAGAGAGAGAGTGAGAGATTTGTGCAACAACATGTAGTAAAGGAAAGACGGAGAAGAAAGAGAGTTCCAATTATGTTGAACAATTAGAGAGAGAGAGAGTGAGAGATTTGTGCAACAACATGTAGTAAAGGAAAGACGGAGAAGAAAGAGAGTTCCAATTATGTTGAACAATTAGAGAGAGTGAGAGATTTGTGCAACAACATGTAGTAAAGGAAAGACGGAGAAGAAAGAGAGTTCCAATTATGTTGAACAATTAGAGAGAGAGAGAGATTTGTGCAACAACATGTAGTAAAGGAAAGACGGAGAAGAAAGAGAGTTCCAATTATGTTGAACAATTAGAGAGAGAGAGAGTGAGAGATTTGTGCAACAACATGTAGTAAAGGAAAGACGGAGAAGAAAGAGAGTTCCAATTATGTTGAACAATTAGAGAGAGAGAGAGATTTGTGCAACAACATGTAGTAAAGGAAAGACGGAGAAGAAAGAGAGTTCCAATTATGTTGAACAATTAGAGAGAGAGAGAGAGATTTGTGCAACAACATGTAGTAAAGGAAAGACGGAGAAGAAAGAGAGTTCCAATTATGTTGAACAATTAGAGAGAGAGAGAGAGAGAGATTTGTGCAACAACATGTAGTAAAGGAAAGACGGAGAAGAAAGAGAGTTCCAATTATGTTGAACAATTAGAGAGAGAGAGAGAGAGAGATTTGTGCAACAACATGTAGTAAAGGAAAGACGGAAGAAGAAAGAGAGTTCCAATTATGTTGAACAATTAGAGAGAGAGAGAGTGAGAGATTTGTGCAACAACATGTAGTAAAGGAAAGACGGAGAAGAAAGAGAGTTCCAATTATGTTGAACAATTAGAGAGAGAGAGAGATTTGTGCAACAACACGTAGTAAAGGAAAGACGGAGAAGAAAGAGAGTTCCAATTATGTTGAACAATTAGAGAGAGAGAGAGAGAGAGATTTGTGCAACAACATGTAGTAAAGGAAAGACGGAGAAGAAAGAGAGTTCCAATTATGTTGAACAATTAGAGAGAGAGAGTGAGAGATTTGTGCAACAACATGTAATGGAAAGACGGAGAAGAAAGAGAGTTCCAATTATGTTGAACAATTAGAGAGAGAGAGAGTGAACAAGCAAACGCCAGCTCTGTATCTTGGGGTTCAAAGAATTAGGCCATAGACTGGTCTGATGCGTATGGGATTTCAGAGTTCATCTTTATGATTCAAGTTTGTGCTACTGTGGAGCCTCCCTTATAAGACCTCCCGTTATAAGACTCCCTCCCATATAAGACCTACTTCTCTGAGACATTGCCCTTCTTTGTAAGTATTAAAATTACCTCCCTTATAAGACCCCTCCCTTATAAGACCTCATTTTGAACGATTTTTGAAGGTCCTATAAGGGAGGTTCCACTGTATTATGTTTCAAAACAGTTTTTAGTTTGTTTTATTGTACATACAACTAATATTTGTTTGGAATTTATGAATATGATGACCAACTTAAGAGTTTGTAAATGTCATGAATAAGTAGTTTAATTGCTTTTGAACATCATTTTGGAAAGCAAAGAAAAAGCATTTGAGGTTTTTTATTTTGACAATTTGTTTGAATCAAATTATTTTGCTTATATAAAAAAAAGAAAATGTTTTATTGGTTGAAAGTTATTGAACACTAAATCAGGTGCTGAAATGAAAATTGTGTATGTATTAAATTTTGAACTGAGAGAGACAGAGAGAGTTGGAAGGATTTTAACCCCCAAGCTACGGGAACCTTAAAAAAACCTTCGTTGTCTGGCTCGCGTAACGCCCGATCGCGCCCGCTGAACAGCAGGTCTAGTAGTTTCACTTTCACTTTTGCCCTACCCACAATGCAATATACTAAGTTAGTGCTTCCTTTACCTGAGTCTCGCTGATCCGTTTCTGGCTTTTACAGCAAGGGAAAGCACCCACTAGTCTTTTTGAACGGATTTTTCAAAGTGACACCTTTTTTTTCTTCTTCTTTCCACGTGACGTGCGCAGTATTGACTCGGCGCGATGCTCGGAGTGCCATGATGGGTTTTTTCCCACAATTCATGGTTTGTTGTGTGACAGTGTGTTAGCTTTCGAATGCAAATATTATTATTGCTATTCAATATGCATCTTTCAGAAATGAAATGTGAGTTAGACTTTATTCTGGGTGATTTTTTTAATGAAAAGATTTGGTGTGACGTTCGGAGTTAATTCCCTTCTCTCTGGGGACTGGGATCGATTCTCGGTTCGATTGGTTGGGAGTCATTGGGTTAAATGAGAATGGAAATCTTTATTATATTTAAAAAAGCATCTATGTATATGTTTGAACAAACTGAAATAAATAGAAAGAAAAACAAACACATCTTTTGCTTCCTTTCTTGAAATATACTTAGAAACGTTTTCATGTATCATACTTTTAAAAGTTAGCAAGTTCTTCTAAATGAAAGTTAAAGGTATATTTTCTGTACATAAATTGCTTCAGCATCTCCTTGCTTTCTGTACCCCTTCCTCTCTCCATCTGTTAAAATATCATCTTTCTCTGTTTGAAATTGAAAGTAATATTAAATGTGACTATTGAACCTTGGAGCCGCTTTGGCTTAGTTGGTTGAGTCGCTGGCTTGTAATCCATCAGGTTTGTGAGTGTGGGTTTGAATCCAGCTCAATTTGCAGTGGTATGTCCTTGGGAAAGGCACTTTACTTCTATTTTTCTCACTCCACCCAGGTGTAAATGGGTACCTGACGTCAGTTGGGGATAAAGTCCTTCGGAATCGCATGGGTGCAACTTTTCCTGGTATACGAGGATTTCCTGTTTTTTAATTTTATCAGAAAAGGAATTTCCTTTTTTTTAAATTTGTCAAACACGATCTTTGTGTGTCTACTGTGTTTTTGAAACACTTTAAAACAAGCATTTTGTGGATAAAGCAAACTGAAATACCTTCATAAATCAAGTTTTCTTCAGCTGCAGTGGGACATTACCCCTAGACCCCGGGCTTTCAGGTTTGTTCATTTTGTGTAGTTGCACCCATGGAATCGGATGAGACAAAACCAAGGTCCCGTGTGCAAGCTCATGCATAAGATCTTGCACACACGTTAAAGACCATTCCACTATTCGGTAGGAGTAGGCTGTGTTGTGCTGGTGGAATGGATGACACAAACTCACATAGCATGCATCCTGTGTGCCAATAGCAGTCCGAACGAAGACTTTGGGTGAGGGGCAGGTTAAACATCCCCAATAGGAATCGGAAGAAGGAACCTTTTTTCTGTTTTTAAGTGATATGAAATTGAAAGCAGTTAATGTGGATTGTTTTAAATATGCATAGGGAAAATGATGCAAAAAGAGAGGGTTTTTTTTTGCTTTGAAAGAAGAAATGTTGGTGTATTACTTTCTGTCGTTCTGCTGTTGTCTCTAGTTTGTCTCTCTGTTTCTTCTCTGTTGTTTGTCCCTTTCTCTCACTCTCTGTCTTTCTTTCTCTTAGTCTTACACTTAGCCTTTCTTTCTCAGTCTCTTTCCCCTCTCTTTTTTCCCCTGTTATCTTTATTGTCTCTTTCTCTCTCTTACTCTGGCTACCTCTTTCTCCCTAAAATCTTTATCCTTGAAAAATAAAGTTCAAGTTTTCAAATTTTCAAGTTTCCCTGTCTCTCTTTTCCTTTCTCTTTCGCTATCTGTTTCCCTTGTCTTTTCTCTTTCAATGGGCGTGGTGTTGCTGTCACTGTGGTATTTTCTCTTTGTTTCTTATTAACTGTCTTTCCCTTTTCTGTCTCTGTCTGTCTTACCTACCTGTCTGCTCCCTCCCTCCCTCTCTCTCCTTTCTCTCTTGTCTCATTATTTCTCTCCTATTTCAAGTTTTGCTAGTGGATTCACACACACACACACACACACACGTAAACACACACTCTTGAACTTCGCTTTTATTATTTCCTTGTGTACGTTGATTTTTGTTCTCTGTTCCTTTTGTTTTGTTCAAACACTTGGATATTTTGTTTTCTGTTGCCCGCCACAATTAAATTTCTCTTGTGGAGGATAATAAAATGTTCACTCTCAAACACACACGCATGCATGCATGCAAGCACACGTGCACACACACACATCCATACCCACCCACCCTCTAACACACACACTATTTTTGTTGAGAAAGAAGAGAGAATTGGCTATTTTGGCACACACACCCTTGAGCCACTTACAACAAAGATAATTCTTAGCCTGGTACTTGACCAACTTTTATTAACTGTGTGTGTGTTTGCCATGTGTGTGTGTGTGTGTGTGTCATGCATGTGTGTGTGTGTGCATGTATGTGTGCCAGTTATTTGCGCCCAGATGGGACTTTCAGATAGCAGAGGAGACAACTGCTGTTCTGCAGGGCGTGGCTGGAGTTGATCATCTTTGGCCAGGGGGAATTTGCCATGTGTGTGTGTGTGTGTTTACGTGTGTGTGTGTCATGCATGTGTGTGCATGTGTGTGTGTGCCAGTTATTTGCGCCCAGGTGGGACTTTCAGATAGCAGAGGAGACAACTGCTATTCTGCAGGGCGTGGCTGGAGTTGATCATCTTTGGCCAGGGGAAATCCCCACTCTTTTGGCAATCTGGACTTTAGAGCAGTGTTGGCCAACTGAGCCCCAGGGCTGTAGCACTAACAGCCAGTGCAGATAGAAAGGTGACAGAGTGGTTAAGACGTTCAATGCATGAGTGACCCGGGTTCCAATCCCAGCCACACCCTTTCTTTCTAGTTTGACGGGAAAATCGAACAGAACGTCGAGTCCTTCGGCTTCGGATGGGGACTTAAAGCAAGTCTGACCCGTGCGCTTTGCGCACATAAAAATTCCTACGGCAGTTAAAAGTTGGTAAAAGTAAGGAGAAATCCTGCTGCCTGGTATGACCAAATTGATACAGTGGAACCTCCCTTATAAGACCTTCAAAAACAGTCCAAAATGAAGTCTTATAAGGGAGGGGTCTTTAAGGGAGGGGTCTTATAAGGGAGACAATTTCAATACTTACAAAGAAGGGCAATGTCTTGGAGAACCAGGTCTTATGTGGGAGGGAGTCTTATAATGGGAGGTCTTATAAGGGAGGTTCCACTGTAGCTAGGTTTCCCAAGTCCACTCGCCCCTACCCATCCTCCCTCCTCCCCCCCAAAAAAAAAGAAAGAAAACAAGAGTGGTGCTGCCCGGATTTCACAGACAAGTGTCTGTGACTCGAATATTGTACAGGGATGAGAGGCCTTCAGTATAGATATTGAATTCAATGTAGCAATTCTGTCCATCTGGAACATGTCAAAGTATCTTCTTCTTTCTCAATCGCTCAGACAGTTTCCTGTCAATTATGAGCGCAGATGCATCATGCTGCCGTTATGCGCCTAACCAAGAAATAGGCCCAGCAAGTCCGATTTCGGCTGGAGGAAATGTTTTTGGAAGTGTTTCTTGAAAAAAGGCAGGAGAATGGACCGGTAAGGCAGAAAGATAGTAGATGACAGCAAAGGGAAAAGGCAGAGTGACAGATTAGAGGAAGTTACAAGCACAGAACTTCCAGAAGGTGGAGGAACTATTTATACAAACGACCCCCCGGTATTCCCACGGGGGGATGTAAAAGTATCCTTGCTTTCTTTTTCATTCTTGCTGAGAAAAAATGTCAGTGTAGCTGAAGTGTTCTGCTCCCACCCATAAATATACCCAATATGAAATACATGTCAGATACTACCTAATGTGAGAGTGATGGTCTTTCACAAAGGAACAAGCCTTCCATGATTTCCCATTACTGTAGAACATCGTGTATACATGTCTCACACAGCTCTCACTGTCACTTTATTGTTGGCCCTCAACTTCAGCTAATGGTTAACCTTTACCAGACTTCCTGGGTCGCCCAGGACCCAGAGACACAAAAACTGTTATATCTCAAAAACTATTTAAGCAATCGTCATGACATTTCATGACTATCAAAAACGTTAATGGCTTTATGTGTCTTAAATTTCATTAATGTGTATAAAATACAAATGACGTAATATGATGCGTCATTTTAACATGCTTGTCCTGATGGCGCGGGTCTCCTATGACCCATACTTTAAAGAGCAGAAATATGCCACTGCAGTGCATTGAGTATGGGTCGTGGGAGACCCGCGCCATCTGGATAAGGATAAACACATGGTGACTCTTTGACGAGTATGGGTCCTGGAGGACCCGCATCATCTGGACAGGGATAAACACTGTTAAAATGCATGTCCCTTTTTTTCTTTTTCTTTACTGAGTATGGGTCGTGGAAGACCCGCGCGATCGTGTCTGTGTAGTCAAAAGCGTGATCCGGTAAAGGTTAAACTAGCCATCATCATCATCATATAGTAAAAAGCCAACTGTCCGTCCGTGTGTGTGTGTCTGTGTGTCTGAAACACGAAACGGGCCTTATAACTCCGCCGTTTTTCGACCGATTCGCTTCAAATTTGCTGTGAGCCCTAACGGGGCGATGGCAACGGCAACCGAGGCGGCCGTGTCATTTGCTCGGTTTTGCAAATGCGCGAAACGCGCATCCGACGGCCTTTCGGCGCCCGTATCTCCGGTATTTCTGGACCGATTGCCTTCAAATTTGGCAGATATATGACCCGGGACGGTGACTATCAATGTGCCAAACCGGAAGCGAATCCATTACTTACGCGCATAACAGCAGCATGATGCAAAACGGGCCTTATAACTCCGCCGGTTTTCAACCGAATCGCGTCAAATTTGCTGTCAGGCTTGCTGTCACCGGGGCAAAGCCTGGCAGCAAATTTGAAGAAAATCGGGAGAGCGCGTCACTCTCAGAGCAGCGCCAACGGGAAACGGGGCTTTATAACTCTGCCGTTTCTTAACGAAATCGCTTCAAATTTGCTGTACTCAGCGTTACCACTACTAGGCGTTACCGTTACTAGGGAGAGCGCATCACTCTCAGAGCAGCGCCAACGCGAAACGGGGCCTTATAACTCCACCGTTTCTTTACCAAATCGCTTCAAATTTGCTGTACTCAGCTTTACCAATACTTGGCATTACCGTTACTAGGCGTTACCGTTACTAGGCGTTACTGGTACTCGGCGTTGCGCTAGTACGAGTAAAATGACCAAACGCCTGTTTTGCCCCCCCCTTCCCTCTCCCAAATACTTTTTATTGAGTAATTTTAAGGATTAAAAACAAAATTAAACTTTAAAATGGGGGGGGGGGGGGGGGGGGGGGGGGCATATAGAAAACACTGATACTGTGCAAATTTCCACCAAAAACAACTTGGTTTCAATTTGTTTTGTTCTTCTTTCATTCTACATCTCCCATCATCTTTTTGATGGTTTTAAATATCTTTGGAAAAAGAAAAGAAAACCCCTGACTAATACTGTAATTAAAATGTGTACATGATTGCCGGAAAAAAAGTGAAGCTGTAAGCTAACCCTTACCCACCTATCCAAATTCATTTGTCCCCTCCCCACCCCACCTCACCTCATCCTACCCCCACTATCCTAAAGCCTCTACCACTCCTCATTCGTCCCCTTCCCTTCACACACACAGACACACACACACACGCACACACACACGTATTAGAAGCTAAGATAACATACATGGGTGCAACTTTGGGGATCACATAAAAGTCGGACTTCGGACCCGGACCTCTGTATTTCGAAACACATAAATGTCGGGTCTCGAAGCTCGTAACCTCAGAAGAACATGAATATTGGACAAATAAACCTTACTACATTACTTTTCTTTAATAAATGTTCATTTTTAAGTGTGTGTGTCAGTGTTTAGTATATAATCGTAGGCCTAGGTCATCAACAGCAGCCGCGATCTCCCTTCCCGCACGTGCAGCATAGGCTTGGTCAAAATCTGGGGCATATACCTGAGTACAGGGTTCCTGATTTCATACTCACACATTGTACTGTATGTAATTGTAATTGAAATTTATATCGGATGAAAATGAGATTGTTTCAAGTAGTTTTGTGTGAGTCTTAGTTTTGATTGTCTGTAGGCTACTTCTGTCTAATATCACCACTGGTGAAAAGACGTAAAATAAAACAACACACACACACAAAGAGGCGCAAAAAGAAAGCCAGTCTTCTCTTTATTTCACTATCAACACACTGTAAACACCACGCTTATGCAAGGTCCGAGATTCGAGGTCCGACATTTATGACCTGAGGAGGTCCGAAATTAGAGGTCCGAGGTCCGACTTTTATGTGGTCCCGCAACTTTTCCTGGTATACAAGGATTTCCTGTTTTTGAATTTTACCAGAAAAGGAAGTTCCTTTCTATTTTCTATTTGTCTACTGTATTTTTCAAACACTTTAAAATAAGCAATTTGCATAAATTGTGGCAAAAGCAAACTAAAATACTTTTGTAAATCAATGTTTGCTTCAGCTGCTGGGGGACCCGGCCTTTCAGTTTTTTTCATTGTGTGTGGTTGCACCCATGAACTTAAAAAAAAAAATTATAGCATAGCATAGCATAAATGTTACAATAGGCTATTTTGTTTAGCCTTTTGCCCTCTAAATATGTTTTTGATTTTTATTTGGTTTGGCATCATTCACTGATGACTACTAAGGCATCTGTGTTTTTCCTTTAAATCTGTATATTAACTGAATACATTTTGTTTTAGACAAACTTATCTATGATATTTTTGAATGAATTTAATGTCGGGCCTTAACTGCTTCATCGGGAAGGTTATTCCATGCATTTATTACTCTGTTAGTAAAAACGTTTTGTGCTAGTCTGGTGTTAGTATCTTTTTTGTACAGCTTACTGCTAACAAACAAATTGACAGACAGACAGATTGCCGAAATATACGAGGACGAATAGCTAAAACCCACCATGCAAAGACTAAAGAATGCATAACAATGGTGTAGAAAGCGTCATTATGAAATGATCTGAGGAAAAAGACTTGGGAGTAATATTTTATGATAAACTGAAATTTGATGAACACATTCACAGTGCTGTAAGTAAAGCTAATCAGAAAATTGGTATAATTAAACGAACGTTTTCTTTCTTGGACAAGGACACTTTTTTATGCTTGTACAAAGGCTTAGTAAGACCAAAGACTGTATAGGGGAAGACAAGCATCCGGTCTCTTTTCCCTAATGAGTAGTGAGGACAGAAACACTGGTTATGTCCCTTTTAAACGTGACACATTTACACGTCGACAGGCCAGTTGAATTCTCCGTTCAAATTCCAGTCTGAGTTTTTGGATAGCCGCCGCTGTGAATGGTGTATAACTACCCCACTAACGATAACTCTATCAGCCCGGTTCGCTGTAACTCTTAAGTAGTCCATCTTACCCTTTTAGAATCTTTGGTAAGACCTCATTTAGAATATGGAAATTGCATTTGGTATCCAGGTTTAAAGAGACAGTCAGCTTTGATAGAAAAAGTACAGAGACGAGCAACTAAGTTAGTACAAGGTCTTCAAAATGTTTCTTATTCAGACAGGTTGAAATAACTAAATTTACCTACATTAAAGGCAAGGAGAATTAGGGGTGACCTAATTCAAACTTATAAAATATTTAATAGTGTAGATGACCTAAATGTACATGACTTATTCACAATATCAGATTACGACAAAACAAGGAACAGTACGACAAAATATTTATTCAATATTGCAGGACTAATAATAGAAAATTTTATTTTACTAACAGAGTTGACCTGTGTGGAATAAATTACCACCTAACATGAAAAGAGCACAACATACTAACATTTTTAAAAACCTTCTCGACGAATGGAATGACTATAAGTAACTTTTTTACTAACAGAGTAATAAATGCATGGAATAACCTTCCCGACGAAACAGTTAATGCAAAGTCATTAAATTCATTCAAAAATATCATAGACAAGTTTTTCCCAAACAAAATGTATTCAGTTAATATACAGATTTAAAGGAATAAAACACAGATGCCTTAGTAGTCATCAGTGAATGAAGCCAAACCAAATACAAATCAAAAACATATTTAGAGGGCAAAAGGCTAAACAAAATAGCCTATAGTGCCATTTATGCTATGCTATGCTATGTATGATTACGATGAATAATATTAACAAAAACTGAGTGTGCGACAGACCGAGACAAATAATTAAACAAAATGAAAGATGGGACAGGAAAGCCTTACGGCTATGTTTTGAGTCTCAAAATCCTAATCCTAATCCTAAATGATTGACTCTCCACCCCATCACAAATAATCGACTCGTCCATTACAACCTGCCACCCCTCTTGTTTTGTTTTAAAACTAAAATGATCATTGCCCAAGCAGCCGACAAAACAGTTGCTTCCGTATCCGAAACGGAGGTGTGTGTTTAGGCCTAATATTTTTGTTTTAGGGCATAATTGAATGGTGCTGCATTGCATTTTCATCGATTATCAGGGTAATATTGTGAGCTGCATTAATACTGATTTTGTGGGACCGTTCTCTCCGATTTTCGGTTTTTGAAATCAAGAAACTCAGACCAAGGGGAAGGAGTTTGTCGATCTACTCACTACTCACTATATTCTAGGCTACTGTCTAGGCCTACCGCTTGAAATCGGATCAGTCTGTTGAAACAAATCAGACAGATTCGTAGTTTTTTTCTTTCTTTGAGATGGGTGATGAATCTATGTGTGTGAACAGCAAGAAAAAGCTGAAAGCAGAGACAGAAGTGTACTTGCAGCAAAGTGCAGAATGGTCGGGCAAATTTCTGCCGGAGAATGGCAGCAGTGTTGCAGAGATGCGGCAAATCTACGAAGAGACAATGCTGAAGTTTGCTGGCCCCTTGTACTTCGAGGGAGACGTGAAAGAATTTTTTGTGCCATGTCCGTCTGTTCCAGGTTTGTAGTATGATCACAACCAGTATTGTGTTTATCACTTTGTGTCACTGTGCATGTGTGGGTGGGGTGGGGGATGAGGGAAAGGATTGTTGAATGTGTGTGTGTTTGTGTGTCTGTACCAGATAGAGAAACATATTTTACACACACAAACATGCATTATATATATTATGTGCACATATTATTCACACATGCACGCACTCACGCTCACACACACAATGACATACACACACACACACACACACACACACACACACACACACACAACTGGGGAATAAGATGAGAAAAAAGGAGAGAGAACTCCAAGTGACCCTAGGTAAAAACTCTTTTTAAAACAGATTAAGGGTAGCAAAAAAATAAAGGGATGGGGGGGGGGGGGGGGGGGGGGGGGGGGGGAAGAAAGAGAAGAAAGACAAATGATGCATGGTGAATGGATGACAAAAAGAGAGATACTAGATAGAGAGAGGCAGGTACTGAGGTAGGCAGGCAGGGAAAGAGAGAGAGAACATTATTAGTACTATAGTAGTATGATGCAGAAGGAAAGATGGAGAAGGAGATAGGCTAGAGAGTATGAAGCCTGAGACAGAGAGACAAAACAGATAATGTATAGACAGACACTAACAGACAGACATTGTCAGGCAGACAGTCGAGATGGGCAGACAGACACACAGGAACAAACTGACACTGTCACTGACAGAGCTGAACCAGAAATACTTTCCTGAATCTGGGAGAAATGTCACAAAGTCCTGTGGTGTTGGTATTAGTTTCAGCAGTGTATCACTATCAGTGAGTACACCTATCTAGTACAGGTATGTCAGAGGTAGCTGGAGAGATAGAATCATAGATCTCCCCAGAGGGGGGGGGGGGGGGGGGGGGGGCTCAGGTTACTGCTTTTCCCTCTGCATGTGTATTTATTCAGATGGAGGAGTAGTCTCTTTTTTTATGTTAAATGCATAGGCCATGTGTGCTTTGGGCAAAAAATCTGGTGCGGTGAACCTGTTTGTGTGCACGCACACAAATTGTTTGTTGGAGTTGCTTTCCCTGCACATACACAAGACATGCATGCGCACACACTTTGATGATTCACTCTCACATGCACAAATGCATGTATGCACACATGCATGCATGTGCGCACACATTCACACACAGTGAGTAACAAGTTGTCTCTCTCTCTCTCTCTCTCTCTCTCTCTCTCTCTCTCTCTCTCTCTCTCTCTCTCTCTCTCTCTCTCTTTTTTTAGATAAATCAAAGATTATTGTATTTAGGAAGGGTGGCTTCCTTCATTCGAAAGAAAAATGGTATTTTAACGGTAATTTGCTAGAGGTTGTTAATTCTTATAAGTATTTAGGTTTAACCTTTTCAACTAGACACAGTTTCTCGCGGGCTATGGAGGAAATAAAAGTAAGGGGGAAAAAAAGTACAAATGACATCCTTGGTACACTGAAAAGAATTGGATGCAACTCTCCAAATGTTTTCTTTAAACTGTTTGACTCTCAGGTTGTTCCTTTGCTGTTATACGGGGCTGAAATATGGGGGTACAAAGCTTACCAACAGATAGAACAAGTACATTTATATGCATGCAAACGATTTTTACACGTTAGGAACAAAACTGCAAATGATATAGTCTATGGAGAGCTAGGTCGTTTTCCTCTAAGTTTAACAGCTGTCGTTCGGTGTGTTAAATTTTGGTTCAGATTGTTGAAACAAACTGATGATAGATATCCCAAGAAATCATATAATATGCTGCTTTCTTTGCACAATAATGGGCATAAAACATGGGTCACTCACATTAAGAATATTCTTTGTGATAATGGCTTTGAAGAGGTGTGGAATGTTGGTTGTGGTAATGAGGCTGAGTTTATTAAAGAGTTGAGAGTTAGATTATTTAGTAATTTTTGCTTTAACTGGCGTAATCACCTTGATACAAGCCTACGGTTATCTGTTTATGGAAAAGTAAAACATATATTTGAAAGAGAGAAATATGTTGAAGTTTTGTATGTTGACGTTTATAGAAATATATTGGCACAATTCAGAATGGGTGTCTCACAATTAAATTCACATAAACACCGTTTTTCGCCAACGTCAGAAAATACTGCATGTCCATGTTGTCAAAATTCAACAGAAGATGAGATTCATTTTCTCTTCCATTGCCCTTTGTATGACCAAATCCGAAATCTAATTCTTGTAAAGGTGAATGCAAATGTTGTTGAAAACTATGACAGTAGATTGGTTCAGGTGTTATCAAACGTTTCAAAGACAGAAATAGTAAATCTAGCCAAATATTTACTGGCAGCCTTTAAGATAAGGGAACATTGCATAGACAATTATGCAAATAGTAACGTTACATAATGTTTACATCTCTGTTTCTTGTCAATACACTTATGATGATTCAGTTAGTGTTTCTGTTTGTGACAGTCTATGCATATTGTTGTGAATGTATCTATGTTCCTTTCAAATTTCAGATAATGTTATCATGGATAATTGTGTTTGTCGTTACATTGCTCATGGTTATTGTATTATGTGTTCCCCCCATGAAAGGGGCTGTAGGCCCATATTCATTAAACTTCCGACTTCCGACTTCCGACTTCCGACTTCTCTCTCTCTCTCTCTCTCTCTCTAACTCTCTTAACTTGTGCATGTTAAATATGAATAATGTAATATAGGAATATGTTTGATTTTGTTATGTGTACACATATTTACATTTAAAATTGTGCATGTTAAGATGAGTAGGTAAAGTAGAGCCAGGTTTGGTTTTATTATGTACATGATTGTCCGATCAAATAAGTACATTTTTAAGATGAGTATGTGAAGTATGATTAGGATTGGTTTTGTCATGTGTTTGTGCACTTCTAAATTTGTGCATGTTAAAGATGAGTATGAAAAGTAGTAGTATTTTGGGGGTGTTTTCTTTCTCTGTGTGTATGTGCTTAGGCCTACTCTTAATTTATGCACGTTCAAAATGAGTGTAGTTAATAATATTAGGTTTGATTTTGTTATTGTTGTGCTACTAATGTACTATATAGGGTTGTTTTTTGAATTCTTATGTTGCTTTGTCTGTGTTCCTTTTCCTTTTCCATTTCTACTTTTATATTTGTAACTTTTTTTCCCCAGAGGGCTGGATGTAAAAAAGCATGTTATTGCTTATTCTATTACCCTCTATAAATAAAATTCATTCAGTTCAATTCAATTCAATTGTCTCTCTCTCTCTCTCTCTCTCTCTCTCTCTCTCTCTCTCTCTCTCTCTCTCTCTCTCTCTCTCTCTCTCTCTCTCTCTCTCTCTCTCTCTCTCTCTCTCTCTCTCTCTCTCTCACAGTGATGACTCACACACACACACTCCTACACACCAAGAAGATAATGTGTTTTTGATACTTTATGAATATAGACTAGTAAACTATCATGTTTAATGCACCCGTTTCGGTCTTTCTCTAAAAACATTTTTATTTCGGAGTTTCACAAAATCGCTGTCATATATGTGTGTGTGTGTGTGTGTGTGTGTTACTGTGTCTGTGTATGTGTGACACATTGTGTGTGTGTCATTGTGTGTGTGTGTGCGCGTGCTTGTTTTAAGCATGCATGCATGTGTTGATGTTATGGTTATCGATTGTACTTGTACTAGTTGTAGACCAAGCACACGCCAGTTTCTCTGACCAAAAACTATGTAAAAGTATTTTGTGATAAGCCTGACAAGGAATTACTTTTGAAACCCATTAGTCTCATTGGTATCATAAAATCTGGTAAAATAGATGTTATGGTTTTAAAATGCCCTGCAGCACTGGTAGATCTTGATTAGATTGGATCAGTAATGTGGCTTTTAGTTTGACTGTTCTGACCATGATAATAATAACTGTATGTGTATGGTATATACTGTATTTATAAGCTGGTATGTGCTTATGCATGTGTGTGGGGATGTGTGTGTGTGTTTGTGTCTGTGTGTATGTATGTATGTACGAACGTAGGTACGTATGTATACATGTATGTATGTACTGTATGTATGTGTGCATGCGCGTGTAAATGATATGCTATGTTCGTCAGTGTGTGTGCTTGTGTGCGTGCGGGCATGGGTATTGATGTGATTTGATTAAATGTATTTTTTGTAAAGCACCATGAGCAGCTAGCCTGGAATGCGCGCTATATAAGTTTTCTTCATTATTATTATTATTATTAACTGTAGTGGTGGTGTTCCATTTTGGATGTTCTCTCAGATTTCGGAGTGCTCATTTTGAGTTGAATGATGTGCTGAAGGTTTAACATTAACTCTTTCGCATCGCAATGATTTTGAATTATTAACAAAACTCACCAATCACTCCAGCCATACACACAAACAAAACAGACATAACCAAAAGGAGAAATGAAAGAAGATTTCGGGTTTTTATACAGAAAAACTACACCGATTGGTTTCCCCACAACGAACCACTACAAAAGCAAAATCAGAGGCAATGTTGTGGTCTAAGGGAGTGAAGCGAGTTTAGAAGTGACTAAGGTGCACACAGATTTACTTCCCTTGAAGCAAATGCATCAAATTGACAGCTATCTATTAATTCTGGACATATGAATGAGACATTAAATGAGACAAGAATATTTTTATGATTGCATATATGACATGCAGTTGCTTTGCCCTTATTATAATGCATGTTTTTATGATAAATATTTGAGTTACAGCCCTCTTTTAATGCTGTATTGACCTTGGTTCCTTAGGTTTTATCTGAAACTGTTTCTATGCCTGTTTACTTAACCAGTACTTTTATCTAAATAGTGCATGTGTGTGTGTGTGTGTGTGTTGACTTAAATTTGTGATATTATTGTCATTTATGACTGCTTAACTGTATGACATGTATTTGGTTTTGTACTTACTCCCCTTTTATGATAAATTGACTTGTGGTGATCAAGGCATCTAAAGTATTATCCTTTATGTATTTATGCAAGTTAATCTTACTGTTTGCCTTTAATTTAGGAATATTGCATTTAACTAAAGGGATATCTTTATTAGTTTTAACTTATTGTGTGTGTGTTGTGTGTGTGTGGGGGGGGGGGGGGGAGGGGGGGAGGGCTCCTGTTAACTTTCATTGTTTCCATGGTATCTACTTGTGCCCTTGTTTGTGTAGAATTGTCTTCTTCAATATGTATGTTGTGTAACTGACCAGTTAATGAAATGTTTTTATTATTCATTCTGTATTTTATGTGCAAGCTGGGCAACACATTTCTTCTTATGGAGACAATAAATTGATTGATTGATTGATTGATTGATTGATTATATATAATATATGAATGAGTTAAATGTTGGAGGTAGTGGGGCTGCTTGCTAAAATACTGTGTCAGTGTGTCATGCAATATTTGTTGTATTGATTCCTTTGTGTGTGTGTGTGTGTGTGTGTGTGTGTGTGTGTGTGTGTGTGTGTTTGTGTGTGTGTGTGTGTTTGTGTAATAGACAAGCTCTGTGAAGGAAAGGGGAAAACATTCCACTTTGATTAGGCCTACTGGCAGTTTTCCCTGGGGAAGGACGAATCTCTCTACAGCGCTGTCTCTCTTCCTTTGGCATAGTGTGTGTGTGTGTGTGCACGCACGCACATTCTCTCTCTCTCTCTCTCTCTCTCTCTCTCTCTCTCTCTCTCTCTCTCTCTCTCTCTCTCTCTCTCTCTCTCTCTCTCTCTCTCTCTCTCTCTCTCGCTCGCTCGTTCTCTGTACATGCATACAATATCTGTGCATGCATACATGTGTGTTTGTTGCGTCTGTGTGTGTATGATTTATGTGCTTGTGTGTGTGTGTGTGTGTGTGACTGTCACAGTGTGTGTGTTTGACAGACAGCTGCTGTAGACAAAGAAAACATCCCACTTCCATTGGTTTATGTGGTCTGCCCTTTGGGAGGGTCTTTGTCAGTCTGCCTTCCTGTGTGTTTGTCTGCTCATCTGTTTGTCTGTCTGTCTCATGTCTCTCTCTCTCTGAGTCTTTTTCTCTGAGCTCTCTGAATGCCTGCATATGTGTGTGTGTGTGTGTGTGTGTGTGTGTGTGTGTGTGTGTGTGTGTGTGTGTGTGTGTGTGTGTGTGTGTGTGTGTGTGTGCACTGCGTGCATGTGTGTGTGTGTGTGTGTGTGTGTGTGTGTGTGTGTGTGTGTGTGTGTGTGTGTGTGTCTGACTATCTGTTTGCTGTCTGCCTGCCTGCATACATGTCTGTATACATACATGTATACATGTGTATGTTATTGCATGTCTGCTCATCTGTTTGTCTGTCTGTCTCATGTCTCTCTCTCTCTGAGTCTTTTTCTCTGAGCTCTCTGAATGCCTGCATATGTGTGTGTGTGTGTGTGTGTGTGTGTGTGTGTGTGTGTGTGTGTGTGTGTGTGTGTGTGTGTGTGTGTGTGTGTGTGTGTGTGTGTGTGTGTGTGTGTGTGTGTGTGTGTGTGTGTGTGTGTGTGTGTGTGACTATCTGTTTGCTGTCTGCCTGCATACATGTCTGTATACATACATGTATACATGTGTATGTTAGTGCATGTGTTTTGTGTGTTACTAGGGGTTTAATGAAATAGAGGGTTTTGTCTTAAATCCAAGTCAAGCATAAGGTATTCATGGACTGTGATTGGTTTTTACATAAGTCAAACAATGTTGACAATGTTCATTTAAGTCTTCTCTCAAAACTATTCTCTTCAAATCATAGTCTGCTTCATTTCCTTTCAAAGTACTTTGTCCCTTCCATGCACGTGTGTTTGTGTGGGTGTGTGCGTTCGTGGGTGTGTGCACGCATTTGTGTGTGTATGCATTTATTGTGTGTGTGTGCATGTGCATGTGCATGCGCATGTGTGTATATGTGAGTGTGCTTGCGTTTAAACTTTAACATATTTTTGACGTTATTTTGTTTCTATTGATGGTTTATTAATTTATTAATAACTTATTTATTATTGTAAGAGCTTAGGGATTATTTAAGAATAAGCGCTGGAATGTAGAAATGCCCATTATTATTATTATTATTAAATAAAAATAAAAACAACAACCCCAAAACAATACATTTGACAACTACAACAATGTATTGAAAAGAACTTTGGGACTTTTCTGGTATTGCAATACCTCCAGGATCGTTCCACTGTCTTTATAGTTAATAATGTCCCATATTATCATATATGTGCCAGTTCCAGGCCGGAGGACATTGAACGAACTTTCACAATCCATTTGACAATCTGGAAAGCCGTATTTGATGTACTCTCTCATGGGTGCAAGCGGGGACCAAAGCGTTTGCCTCAACTTCCCATCATAGCCCTTGCTAAAATGGTCCATTTCAGAGCGAAAAGAGCATGAGAAGAGTCCTATATCTTCAGGCAGACCACTGCATCAAATCGCCTGAATTCAGGCTTCAGGCACACCCACATGCACCCCTGTCTCTGTAGGCTTTTGAAAAGATCATAAAACAAGATGCAACAACTGAACAAGGATCATTGACTATGTCTGGAAGATTAAATACATCGCTAAATCTTTGTACATGTATGGTAGCAAAAACTGCACAGAAATGTTCAAGTTCAAAAACAATTTCAATTAAAACCTTTTTTTATAATTTTTGTTATTGTTGATTGGTTAATGCTGGATCTTTGAGTAAAATGAGGCAACAGATATGAACATTGGGATGTTATAATTAATAAGCATTGTACCCATATTTCTATAGGACTGCTTCAGCAAATGGACTAATGAACTTGTTAAGATATGGCTACCCAGGGGAATGCGCTTTTTATTTACACACGTTGACAAAGACAGACAAGACGACAGAATGACAGACTCAAGCTCACAAATGAGATTTATGCTAAACTATTCCTCTTGCTTAAACGCAAAGCACAAAAGCCCCCCAATGGCTTAGGTTACTTTTCAGGTGGGCACTGGAGATACGTATACCCCGAAGTCAGTGGGGACTGGTTTTGAAGAAATAATTTGTTTGGGTTGGAAACCAAAACAATATCAATTTTACAGGTGAGATTAAGACAGAATCTACAGTGCAATTTAAGGGCTTAGGCCGGAAATTAACGAAACTGTAGCCTAAGGCCAACAATGTATTATCAATTGAGACTGAACATAGCACAGCCATTGATAAATATACAGTGCAGCCTAAGGCTAAAATGTACAATGTAGGCTAAGTCTAAATTGTACAGTGAAACCTATGCCCAACATGCACACAAAAACATCTATGCCTGCCTGAATGAAAGAATAATCAGGGCTCCCAGGGCCCATTTGTGGTCTGTGAAGTACTATAATTCTAAAGGACCCTCTAAAAGAATGTGCAGGGGGTCCCAGGGATGCACTAGAAACATTCTTTTTAGCATTCACAATGCCACTGGGACCCTCTATCCCGCCTCTAGGACCCTTTATACTGCAAGTGAAGGAGTCCCTGGGACCCCTTGTTTTGCGGGACGATTGGGAGCCCTGATAATGAATGATTTGAATGGATGAATAAAGGAATAAACTAGAGCGTGAAAACGTGAGATCAAGCAGCCGTGAGGTAGCGGTTTTTGGATCCAGTGACCTTGACCTTTCACCAGTGACCTTCATCTTCGAACTTGGCCTCGATACCCTAACTACCTATCCGCATGCAAAATATTTGAGGGTCCTAGGTCCCTCCGTTTAAACGCCATCATGGTAACACACAATGTTGGTCAACCAGCCAGTCAATCAGGTACAAAGAGAGAGAGAGAGAGGCGCATGAAATGTTGAGAAGGGACCCAAAATATGTGAAAGCTTGGGGTGACTTGGAGAGGGATGGGGGTGGGGGTGAAGAAATGAATGTGAGGATAGAAATGGTGGGAAAGTGGGCAGTTCTTAATGTTTTGATAGTCGCTTGTATCGACCCTTACTGTGTCCAACTTCTTGCGAAGCATGATTTGTTGTCCATGTTTCTTTAGTTTTGTTTCCATTTTTAATGCATGCAAGTGTGTTTCCTTGCTTGTATTGTGCTTGTAAGAGACCTCACTGTAATTTCACCTAACGTGATAATAAAGTATTTTTGACTTGACTTGAAATGGACAGACAGCAGTAAAAAATATTGAGCAGCTTTCGTTATCGTGGCTGCTATTTAAATCCATCCATCCATCCATCCATCCATCCTACAAATAAGTACTTCTAGTACCGCAAGACATGACTGTAGCACTAGCTTAACTCTTCTCACACATCACACTCACCGAGTAGCCATGGAAAGCTCTCTATGAATAATTCCCCTGCACCATTGATTTTTGTGTTGTTGTTTTTTGTGTTTTTTTGGTTGGAGGTGGTGGGGTTGTAGTATTTTTAGTTATGTCAGAACGAAAGTACTTTACAAATTACAGTCTGATTGAGGACCGGTACTTCTCTTTCTCTCTGTTTGTCTGTCTGTCTATTTGTCTCTGCAGGACTGTTGCATTCGGAATGTGTGTGCTATGCTGTATGCATGTATCAGTCGAGTCCAGCTGTCGCCTCCCGATAGCAAAATAGGCAACTGCTGATCCGGAAAACTGGGCTGAAATTTTGTTTGAAATTGAATTATGGAGGAGAAAGCCTTGTCCAGATACCCCCCCCCCCCCCCCCCCCCCCCCCCCCCTTCTCTCTCAGACAAGAGCACTTCAGGGGAATCAGCATTGGGAATGGACCACAAAGGCTGAGCAATTCCCAAGAAAACTTGCAGCTCTAAGAATCCGTGCTATGCTTTTGTTTTCAATGGATCCCGTCCTTCACAAAAGACACATTTGTTAATGATTTCCCAGTGCTGTCAAAAATAAAGTTTACCCCCCCCAAGCAATGTTAAATGTTAAATGTAACCATGTAAATATTGTACTAACAGAAAAAATAATTTGATTTGGATGTGGAGAAAATTTCAGATCTGATAGTACTGTTGATCTAATTCTACTAATAGCAATTTTTTTTACTTATAAATGCAGATGTGAAGGAAAGCGCCCTCATTTTCAACATTTTATTCCATATGAAAAAGAGATATGATATTGAAAAATGCATTTCTTGTTTTACTATGTCTCAGGATATCTTTTTTGCACGATGGCAATCATATTTAGCTCTGATTCAATAATTAAATTTTCTGTTTGTAAGTCATATTTCTAGTTTATATATTTACCATATTTGTCGACAGGCCACTGGTATGCATGGGAGTGGGGGGTTGGGTGGATAGGGAGGGGGGAATTCTATGGATATCAATGCTATTGCTGGGTGATGCATGTATTTTTTTTCTCTCTATCGTCCTGTGTGTGTGTGTGTGAGAGAGAGAGAGGGGGGGGAGGAGAGAGAGGGGGGGAGGGAGAGAGAGAGAGATACAGTTTTCGCTTAATTTGTGTTGTGTATTGTTTTGACATTATAAAATGCAAAAACATGAATAAAAAAAAAAGAAAAATGTTTACCCCCCCCAAAAAAAAAAAAGAAGCCCAAAAATAAATGATTAATTTTTAGTACAGTGTAACCTCCCTAGTAAGACCTTCCCTATTAAGACTCCCTCTAAGATGTGACCCCCAACAAATTCCCCGATCCCCCCCCCCCCCCCATCATATCTGAACTACAGGGTGTTCACCTCCCTATTGAGACCCTTTCTTGACTTTTTTCCTTTCAAGGTACAGTTGTATTAATAAAGGTTCCACTGTATGTTCTTTCAGAGACTTAATGGGACCACATTGGCGTAGCTTGCTTTTTTGTTTTGCTGCCTTGCTGGCATGAATAGAATAATTAATGGTAACACATTTGCCCCACCAGTCGGCTCATCGATTGCATGGACTCTGGATAAAAAGAAGGAAACAGAAAAAACCCAACCCAAAGCCTTTGAGTTCTTTGAGCCATAGGCTAAAAACTCGAGCGTTACTATTCTGTGCACATGAGTGACTAACAATGACAGAATGAGCCAGAAATGTGAGCGGTACTATGCTGTACACATGATTGAGAAGTGTACTTTTTAGAAGCATGGTTGACAGATTCAGTGAAAAACACATCAGAGATACTTTTTGTTGTTTCGCTTGATTGTATGCAGGTTAACGTGTGAATGTTGAGAGTACTGTAAATGAAAATAATGGGTGGTGGGGGGTGACACACACACACACATACGCACACACACACGTACGTCTGCATGCATGCGTGCACACACACACACACACAAAGATGTGCACATACACATGTATACTGATAGTGTTAGTGTACGCTAAAGTAAAGCAAATGTTAAAGGTACTAACAATGGAAACAACAACAACAACATTAAAACGCTTATAAATAGTAAACTGTGAAACTACTTATTTATTTGTATTCACCTAAATGCACACACAGACAGACAGACACACACACACACACACACACACACACACACACACACACACACACACACACACACACACACACACACACACACACACACACACACACAAAAGCAAACATCTGTCTCCCATCCTTAGTACAGTACCATACTCTTTTTGGGCTGGCTGAGCTGGTCTATTTTTATTTGTCTTAGTTATTATTGTAATATTATTACCCGGCCAGAGGCGGAAGTATTGCGATCGGTCTGTGTGTGTGTCTGTCTGTGTATCGATTATCTTAAAAACTACTGTTTGGATTTCGATTAAAATTGGCAGAGGGGTAGACAGCTTGAAAAGGAAGCTTCCTTTCGTTAATCAACACCGTGCTGACCTTGACCTTGAAGTTTGACCTTGAAAACCGAAATTTCCTTCTTTGGGCTATGTAATTTCCCCCCAGCTTTATTTCGTGAACTAGTGAACAGAATCGCTTCAAATTTTGTGTGGTGGTGTACCATGGTGCAAGAAAGTTTTTCGGATGAGACGATAAACAGAGGTCCCGTGTGCCCATGCACTTAGCACACGTTAAACCCAGTGGCATCAGAAAAGTTGTCATTTGGTCAAAATTTACCCCCCTCCCTTCCTCTCCAGGTGGGAGCAACCCGAATTTAACAGAGACGCCTCTGTGACTATAATGTACCTAACCTAACTATAAATGACTCACTAACTAACTAATTATAAATGTATTGCATTTGAATATTCACGTTGCAGGGGGCGTTCCTATCGACATGATCAAGCCGTTGGAGGTGACCCGGCGTCCCGCGGTGCTGGTCTACTTCCATGATGGCACCATGGTCTATGGATCGCGCAAAACTTCCGCCAACATCTGCAAAATCCTGGCCAAGTAGGTGTCGCTTTACCACCCATAGCTATATATGTTTCTGTTATTGCTCTCACTGGCTTTCTGTGCAGCCTTGGGGATAAGAGAGCCTTTTGGGACCATCCTGGGTGTTGTGAAATCGTCTTCAGGATGTACGCACGCACTCACACACATGCACATGCTTTTTTTCAAACAAGCCATCCATAAAAAAATGATGTAAAGAAAAAATAAAGCACACACACAGATGCATGCACACACACACACACACACACACACACACACACACACACACACACACACACACACACACACACACACACACACACACACACACACATCACACAGCTTAGCTTACTCTTTAGCTTTTGAACAATAAAGATAATTTTGATTTAGATGATGCACACGCATAGACACACGTGCACGCACACACGCATGCATGCATGCACCCCCCACCCCCACACACACACCTGTACTCTATGCAACTAACACATAAACATACACTTTTTTGGTCTTTGATCACTGTAATGTGGATAGACATTGTGGATAGACATTACATTAAAGAACGAACACACCTGTAGAGACACAAGTATTCACACATGAATGCATAAGCTCACAGTGTACTCGAGCACATACGCACTCAAAAACACACATGCATATAGACAAACCCGCACATATAAACAGGAGGACAGACAAATCACTGAGGATAGCAGAAATGTGTGTCTGCAGTGCAAACTAGCACAGGACCATAACAATCAGGCTCTTCAAACAACAAGATGGCATTTTATTGCCAGAGGTTTTATGAGTCTGGCAGAGTGTGAAAATGCCATTGTTCACTTCAGTGCTGTGTGTGTGTGTGTGCTGCTATGTGCGTGCATGTGTGTGTGTGTGTGTGTGTGTGTGTGCGTGTGTGTGTGTGTGTGTGTGTGTGTGTGTGTGTGTGTGTGTGTGTGCTGCTATGTGCGTGCATGTGTGTGTGTGTGTTGTGTGTGTGTGTCTTCTTTTTCGCCTCAAGCAGCCAACTTCATCAGGCTGAAGATTCTGTTGCACTTTGTGTGTGTATGTGTGTGTGTGTGTGTGTTGTATGAGTGTGTGTATGGACCAGCAGTCCTCTGAGGACTCCCCTAGATTTCATATTTTTGTGGTTTTTTTTTTTCTCTCACATAAATCTGTAATGTAATGCACGTGCTTGTTACACAGTTCTAACACATATCAGTCATGTGTGTTTTTTCTTTTGAACTCCAGGAAAGTGAAACGCATGGGAGTATGTGTGGGTGTGTGCGTGCACTTGTGCATGGTGTGCGGGTGATCTCTATGCATTTCTGCTCCCATGTATTATGTATTTGTCACTTTTAAAAAAAAAATTGACCAGCTCACTCGGGCAAAGCAGTCCTTTTGAACGAAAGCCACAGAAAGCTAAATAAATATGTAATATGGGTTTTTTACTTCAACGTGGAAGCTTCACTGTACGTCACATTGTGTGCAAATCTCGTTGGAATGTTGTGCTGTGTGTACTTCTCTTGCCCGAAGCCACCCCTTTAATTTGTGAAGTATAAAAGGTTCAGTACAGTGTCAATAACAATTGTTGGCTAAAAAAATTTTCGGGTGGGGAGGGAAGGGCAGGGGGAGTTCTGGGGTGGGAGGTTCGGGGTGGATTGGTGGAATTGGAAAGAAGGGGGCAAACACATCAAAAGGAAACATACAGATGTTGGAAGAAATTGATTAAAGGATGCTCTCAGGACTCCCCTAGATTTCATATTTGTGTGTGTGTGGGTTTTTTTTTCTCTCTCGCAGAAATCCATAATGTATTGCAAATGCTTGTTACACAGTTCTAATACATGTACGTATCAGTCATGTGTGTTCTTTCTTTTGAACTCCAGGAAAGTGAAATGCGTTTGGGGTAAATTTTGAATACCAACTCATTGCTCGCATAAACCAAGACTCTTCACATAAGTCATAAGTCATAAGTCATAAATTTCTTTATTGTCCATTGGCATTGTACAACGCACATGGAAACTTGTCTTTCACCATGTAAAATAAGATTAGATATATTAAAATAAAAATATTAAATAAAAATATGCAACATAAATTTACATTAAAACAAATATGTAACTCTCACACCACACCCAATCATTCATCCGCTCTCCGCTATCTTGCTCACTCATCATGCAACCCACCACCACTTCCGCCTTCATTTTGAACTTTTCCCTTTCTTTTCTTTTTTCCTTCCTTTCGCCCTCCCCATCCTTTTTTTTTTGTGTGTGGAATATTTGCTTGTTTCTTTAATTAATTGTTTACTTGTATATTTTCCTTTTCTTGTTCGCTACTTTGGAGTGTTTAGTTCTTTATTTTTTCTTTACATCATTTTTTATGGATGGCTTGTTGAAAAAAAGCATGTTTTTGCTTATTCAATGTTCCCATCTGGAAATCAAATTTTGTCTTGACTTGACTTGAACCAATGCCCTTTTCATCATGTTATCAACGTGGAATACCAGCTGGAGAATACCAGCTGGCACTGTGTCCCAGACATAACATCAATACATTGATTACCGACCCAGGGAGGCCAAATGCGTGGTGATCAACGTGGAATACCAGCTGGCCCCAGAATCCAAGGCCCCCCCCTGCCGGTAGGATGAACCAGAGAGTTGTGCACTGTGTCAGTGCTTTCTAGACATAACATCAATACATTGATTACCAACTGTTGGTTTTTCCAGGGAGGCCAAATGCGTGGTGATCAACGTGGAATACCAGCTGGCCCCGGAATCCAAGGCCCCTGCGTGTTACGACGAAGCACAGTTCGTCCTCCGCTGGGTCATGATGAACCGATCCCTCATTGGTCAGTTGTCTCCCTTGATTGACAGTGCCGTGTGCAAAATAGTGTACCGTTAACTTGATTTAGCAAAATTTGCTCGATGAAGTCCGAGAATTCTTTGAAATTGTTTAAATTCTTTTTATCTTGTTTGAGTTAATGTTTGTTTTTGCTGTCCCGTCTTCTGGGCTGTGCAGTGGCTTTGCTCCCACACCGCTCATTCGGAGTCCCAACTTGCAGCCACACCCTGGTTTGTCAGGTCGCAGAATTGGAAATGATCAATCCAAGGGGAGCAAATCTATATTGGATTAACTTAATTTTTATTATCCTGTTTATTTCTCTTTTTGCATGGTGCTGTGTTTGGTTGTTTCGTGATTGAAGGTGCTTTGTTTGAAAAGAAAGATAGTTTTTGAGAGTTTGTAGTTTTTATGATGATGAAGGTGATGATGATGATGATGATGGGCCAAAGGAAGGAGAAAGGGAAATAAGGAAGGAAAAGAACCCCCCGTGGGGATACCGGGGGGTGGGGTATGTGTGTGTGTGTGTGTCTTTCATACAAATAGTTCCCCCACCTTCTGGAAGTTCTGTGCTTGTATCTTCCTCTAATCTGTTACTCTCTTTGACTGTCTTTTCCACTTTGTTTGCTGTCATCTGCTATCTTTCTGTCTTACTGGTCTATTCTCCTGGTCCGTTTTCTATTAATTCTTACAAAGATTTCTTCAGCCGAAGTCGGACATGCCGGGCCTAACTATTTCTTAGTTAGGCGCATAACGGCAGCATGACGCATCTATGCTCATATGACAGGAAAATGTCTGAGCGAACGAAGAAGAAGAAGGAAGAGTGTGATAATAGGACTAGGAGGAACAAAATTAAGAAAACAACAGTTGGTGACACTTTGTAACAGGAGATCCAAAGCAGAAGTTAACTTTGATGATGATGTTGAAAGACAATGGTGAGGATTAGTTCTTCTTTTTCTTCTCTTCTTTTCTTCTTTTAGCAGGAAATGACATTAATGCGGGTTAAGGGGGATTCAGAGCAGTTAAAGAAAATTCTTCATGATGATGATGAAAGTGATGATGATGATGATGATGAAAGTGATGATGATGATGGTGATTAAAGTGATGATGATGATGATGACTATGGTTTGATTTTTTTTCTCTCCATTATCAGGAGCGGGCAATGACAGTAAAGGGTGTAGGGAGTTCTGGGGCAGGAGGGAACATTGATGATGATGAAAGTGATGATGATGATGATGATGATGATTGTGATGAAAGTGATGATGATGGTGATGAAAGTGATGGTGATGAAAGTGATGATGATGGTGATGAAAGTGACAATGATTTGTTCTTTTAACATTCTCCTTTATCAGGAGCGGGCAATGACAGTAAAGTGGGTGTAGGGGGTTCTGGGGCAGGAGGAAACATTGCAGCAACCCTGGCCCATGAACTGTCCGGTTTATCCTTCCAGGTAATGGGGGGGAGAGAGAGAGAGAGAGAGAGAGAGAGAGAGAGAGAGAGAGAGACAGAGAAAGAGAGAAAGAGAGAGAGAGACAGAAAGAGAGAGAGAGAGAGAGAAAATTTTAAAACTTAAGCTTTATTTTCCAAGGATAAAGATTTTAGGCAACGCCTAGTCTTCCAATCTGTCCTTGATACATACACAAACATAGAACACAAACGTGGCAAGGCATGCCATTACACATACAGATTTAAACATAAAGGTAGCAAAGCAGGTGATTTATGATACAAACATTGGTTGAAACTTGCATACGCCTATGCATAATTTGTAATACTTGTGCGTGCATATATGCGTGCAACAATACACGCCCACACCCGCACGCACTCACATACACTCACATACACACAGACATACACACACACACGCGCGCGAGAGACAAGAAAGAAAGACAGAGAGAGGGAGAGAGAAAGAAACAGAGAGACAGAGGGAGAGTAAGACACAGAGAGAGACTCACAGAGAGAGAGACTGAGAGAGAGAGAGAGAGAGAGAGAGAGAGAGAGAGAGAGAGAGAGAGAGAGAGAGAGAGAGACTCTGAGAGAGAGAGACTGAGAGAGAGAGAGAGACTGAGAGAGAGAGAGAGACTCAGAGAGAGAGAGAGAGAGAGAGAGAGAGAGAGAGAGAGAGAGAGAGAGAGAGAGAGAGAGAGAGAGAGAGAAGAGAGAGAGAGAACAGAGAGAGAGAGTAAGACAGATAAAGAGAAACAGAGAGTGAGCACAAACATTTTTGTTACGATAACAAAAATTTCATTTGAAGCACAGTTACTGAGTAACTGATCAAAATTAGCAAAATAGGTCTGCATGACAAGAAGGGAGTCTATCATTACAGTTAACTAAACTGTCCTCCAGTTTTGATACAGTGATGTCCTGAGGCCCCGGTCATAGGCCATTGACCTATTAAAATTGAAAATGTCCTGTTGTGTTCTTTCCTGTCAGAACAAATGTCTGGTTAAATTGTTTTACACTCTTGAACTTTGTCTTATTGATTTCTGCAAGAGGCAGGACATTGTCCTATTGATTTCTCTTTTCTCAGGACAGTTTGTCCTATCACTTTCTGATCATCAATACATCACTGTGAACCACAAAAAAGGTGATTTTAGTCAGTTTTCTGGCAATTTTTTGTTGTTGTAGAAAACTATATGACACCATATGCTTAAAACGAGGGCAAATGTTAAGAAAAGCCCCCTCCTCTGCACCTTCCATTCATTTCAGGCTGTTCCGTCGACCGCTGTCGCATTCTCAGATTGCCGCTGACACTAAACTGACCCTAAACCTATCCCTGACCCTATTTCTAACCTTAACCCTAAGGGAATGCGACAGCTGTTTAGTGTTAGGAATAGGGTTAGGGTCAGTTTAGTGTCAAATACAAAAAAAAAAAAAGTTGATGGTACATTATGATCATGTGCACGTAAATTCAGAACACAGTAATCTGAGCGTGCGATGTCGACACAGCCTGAAATGAATGGAAGGGGGCAGAAGGGGGCTTTTCTTAACATTTGATAACAGCCTGATGAATGCGACAGAGGAGGGGGCTTTTCTTATCATTTGATGGAACAGCCTGAAATGAATGGAAGGGGGCAGAAGGGGGCTTTTCTTATCATTTGGAACAGCCTGAAATGAATGGAAGGCAGAGGAGGGGGCTTTTCTTAACATTTGCCAAAACAAGTCTTTTTTTCTCCCCTGATGCAATTTCAGAGGAAATATGAAGTTATTTTGATATGGCTTTCCATTGATATTGTTATTATTGTTTGGTTTGACTGCACAGTTGTTGGTGCACCCCATTGTGGAGTTTGGGTTCAGTCAGTACACAGAGGCTTTCCATTCATATTGTTATTGTTTGGTTTGACTGTACAGTTGTTGGTGCACCCCATAGTGGAGTTTGGATTCAGTCAGTACACAGAGGAGGACTGTGTGTTGGAGGGACTGCGGTCAAAGCAACATCTGACTTGGTGAGTTGGAACACATTGTGAAACATCAGTGTCTAACTGTCTCTTAATAATAATACAGTGGAACCTCCCTTATAAGACCTCCCATTATAAGACTGCCTCCCACATAAGACCTACTTCTCTGAGACATTGCCCTTCTTTGTAAGTATTAAAATTACCTCCCTTATAAGACCTCATTTTAGATGATTTTTGAAGGTCTTATAAGGGAGGTTCCACTGTAATGTGAATTTATACAGCGCTCTTTCTCACATGAGTTCAGTGCGCTTTTACATCGAGAACAAGAAAATTAATGGCAAGCGAATAGAAAATCACTAGAAAGTAAAATAACACAATGCTTGCACGCAACGCTCTCTTTCTTTCTCACACACACACACACACGCATGCACGCACACACTCTTATGCTAAAACGGCTATGTCTTTTATTGGTCTGTGTGGGGGTTTTCTTGTTGTTAGACTGTTTCAGTCTGTTTATATCTGTTTTTGTCTGTTCATTGTCTTCAGTCTAAACGTATTAACCCGTACAAATCGTTCCCTCACCTTCTGGAAGTTATGTTTTTGTAACTTCCACTTATTTTTCACTCTTTTGACTGCCTTTTCCCTTTGCTTTCTGTCCTCTACTATCTTTCTGCCTTATTGGCCCATTCTCCTGCCTTTTATAAGAAAAATCTTCCCAATTTTTCTCCTTTGAGCTCCTCCGAAATCAGAATGTGTCGGCTGTACGCAGCGGGGAGACCAGTGAAAACTGAAAACCGGACACATATGTACCTTACCCATTATGGCCATATGGCCTGGGAATGCAGAAGAAAAAGAAGAAGACCAAACGTAGTAACCCTTTCCCTTTCTACTATGCAATTTCATTTCATTTATGATGTCACGATATTTTAGGTCCGTCCCAACTCTGGGATGCTGGTTTTTGCTTTAGAACAGACAGGAAAGATACATCTGTGGATCACTTTGTTAGTTTGAGTCCCCTGCACCGTATAATATGACTGATAATTGACAAAGAAACTATGTATGACAGAATCAGATTTTGTGTCAAATCAGGGTGTGCTGTGTGCCTGATGAATGGGTGCAACTCTTTCAGTTTCACACTGATTTCAGTGTTTTTGCATTTTACCAGAAACTGAACTTCAGGTGTTTAAAAAAAAAGAAAATCGACCACGAGTGATTTAGGGAGTTTTGAACTTGGTTGCTCAATCCCAGAAGTCTCGGGGAATCTTAAAAACAGCATGGCGATGCCATCAAGGCTGCATACTGTCTCTCCTCCTAAGGGGTATTTGTCCCTGGAAATATTTAAAAATGACACCCTGTCCCTGGAATCCACTTTTCTGTCTATTGTCCATGGAAACTGAGTAGAATAAAAATTTTGCAGAGCAGTCACTTGTCTTGTTTGCCGACCTTACTGTTGAACACGGGAACACCCAAAACAAGACACTGTTGAAATGTTCCTAACAGACACATTGCACATAGGTTACTGAACACCAAACGCTCTTGAATATTGAGGCACAATGACACCAAAAAGCATCAAGAAGACTACAACAAAATCCAGTTGCAGAATCTTTTGCTAGATCACAAAATATCGGAAGTTAATGTTCGTCTTGACCCTGATGCATGACATTGCGATGTTTGTCCCTGGAAATAAGTCTCTGTCCCTGGTTTGTATGTAGCTTATCCCTGGAAACTGTAACAGAGGGTAGGCAGCCCTGAAACTGTAACAGAGGGTATTGCCCTTCAAACTGTAACAGTGTAGGCAGCCCTGGAAACTGTACAGAGGCTTATCAGCCCTGGAAACTGTAACAGAGGGTCCATCATTGTAACTGTAACAGAGTCGCTAGGCAGCTCTCTGTAACAGAGGGTAGGCCCTCCTGGAAACTGTAACAGAGGGGTCAGCCCTGGAAACTGTAACAGGTCCCTGGCACCCCTGGAAACTGTAACAGAGGGTAGGCAGCCCTGGAAACTGTAACAGAGGGTAGGCAGCCCTGGAAACTGTAACTGAGGGTAAGGCACCCTGCGCCATATTGTTTTCAAATGTGCTTGTAATCATTTACAAGGCTTATCTGCACTCATGCTGATGTAAGGCACCCTAACTGTCTGTGTCGTTATCTCTCTCTCTCTTACGTTTTGGGGATTTTCCAACACCCTCTGCTGATGTATCCCAGGCACCCTGGACCCCTGCCTTGCTTGTTCATTTTGGGGAGTTGCACCCAT
The DNA here is from genome assembly GCA_017654935.2 of Phymorhynchus buccinoides. Taxonomy (NCBI): domain Eukaryota; kingdom Metazoa; phylum Mollusca; class Gastropoda; order Neogastropoda; family Raphitomidae; genus Phymorhynchus; species Phymorhynchus buccinoides. Next base: position 57,623,870 of record CM065688.1, on the reverse strand, counting down.
GCTGATGTAAGGCACCCTGAAGCGTGTACATAATATCTTGTTCATTTTTGTTTATTTTTAAAAAAAATTGCAAACCTATGTATAGAGATGTTTTAAGGCACCCTGAAGCATGTGATTAACAAAATTTGGGGAGTTGCACCACAATCCTGATGTGAGTGTGGACTGACTCATGGCTTGTTCATTTTGGGGGTTAAAACACTCGATTGAGGAACATTTTCCCTGATGACCCTTATTTCTTCAGCTCTCCCTAGAGTTTCACCCATTGTAATTCTGTCTACAGACTTTTTTCAACTGAAGTCGTTGGTGAAAGTAGTTCATTTTGGGGAGTTGCACCCAACATTGATGTAAGGCACCCTGAAGCATGTGCTTGTTAATTTTGGGGAATCTGCACCCATGCTGATGTAAGGCACCCTGAAGCATGTGCTTGTTCATTTTGGGGAGGTGCACCCATGCTGATGTAAGGCACCCTGAAGCATGTGCTTGTTCATTTTGGGGAGCTGCACCCATGCTGATGTAAGGCACCCTGAAGCATGTGCTTGTTCATTTTGGGGAGTCTTGCACAAAGATGAAGATGTAAGAAAGCTTACCCTGAAAAGGACTTGACGGAAACTCTTGTATCATTTTGGGGAGTTCATCTCCACATCGACAGGAAACTGATGTGAGCGCAAGAAGAAGATACATTTATTCTTTCTTTGTTTTTTTTCGGGGTGTCGAGACCAGTTCCCAGTGCGTGATGAAGGGGCACCCGTGCGGGCATCTCCTTGCTGCAGCCTTTTGGGGAGACTGCACCCTCATCATCGATGGCTGAGGTGGACCCCCTTAGAGACGCCTGCTATGTTCATTGTGATGAGTTGCATGATGATGATGTACAGACTGCCCCCCACCCTGAATCATCGTGGCTGAGGTGGACCCCCTTAGAGACGACTGATATGGTGAGTGTGGTGATGATGATGAACAGACTGCCCCCCACCCTCATCATCGTGGCTGAGTGGACACCCACGCCTGCTATGGTAAGTGCACCCTGAAGATGATGTACATAATGCCCCCCACCCTCATCATCGTGGCTTGGACCCCCTTAGAGACGCCTTATTTGTTGTTGTTGCAAACACTAAGTATAGAGATGTTTTTATGCTACCAGAAATGGATTAACAAAACCCTCATCCCGGAGAGGACCATCTAGAGAATCCTGCTATGGTGAGTGTGGACTGATGATGATAAACAGACTGCCCCCCACCCTCATCATCGTGGCTGAGGTGGACCCCCTTAGAGACGCCTGCTATGGTGAGGAACATTTTCGCTGATGACCCTTATTTCTTCAGCTCACCCATCTATCGTGGCTGACATTGTAACCCTGTCTAGAGACTTTTTTCCTCCTGCTATGGTGAAAGTGTCAGGCAGTGATGATGATGAACAGACTGCCCCCCACCCTCATCATCGTGGCTGAGGTGGACCCCCTTAGAGACGCCTGCTAATCTGATGATGATGGTGATGATGATGAACAGACTGCCCCCCACCCTCTGTCATCGTGGCTATCTTTGGACCCCCTTAGAGACGCCTGCTATGGTGAGTGTGGTGATGATGATGAACAGACTGCCCCCCACCCTCATCAGTCGTGACTTGCTGGACCCCCTTAGAGACGCCTGCTTAGTTAGTGCGATGATGATGATGCAACAGACTGCCCCCCACCCTCATCATCGTGGCTGAGGTGGACCCCCTTAGAGACTGTCTGAGTGCCTGCTATGGTGAGTGTGAAGTGATGATGATGAACAGACTGCCCCCCACCCTCATCATCGTGGCTGAGGTGGACCCCCTTAGAGACGCCTGCTATGGTTTATGGTGATGATGATGAACAGACTGCCCCCCACCCTCATCATCGTGGCTGAGTTGGACCCCCTTAGAGACGCCTGCTATGGTGAGTGATGATGATGGTGATGATGATGAACAGACTGCCCCCCACCCTCATCATCGTGGCTGAGGTGGACCCCCTTTGCCTGCTATGGTTTGATGATGAATGAGATGATGAACAGACTGCCCCCCACCCTCATCATCGTGGCTGAGTGGACCCCCGCCTGCTATGGTGAGTGGAAGAATGATGGAACAGACTGCCCCCCACCCTCATCATCGTGGCTGAGGTGGACCTCCTTAGAGACGCCTGCTATGGCAGTGTAGATGATGGTGATGATGATGAACAGACTGCCCCCCACCCTCATCATCGTGGCTGAGTTGGACCCCCTTAGAGACGCCTGCTATGGTGAGTGTGATGATGATGGTGATGATGATGAACAGACTGCCCCCCACCCTCATCATCGTGGCTGAGGTGGACCCCCTTAGAGACGCCTGCTATGGTGAGTGTGATGATGATGATGATGATAAACAGACTGCCCCCCACCCTCATCATCGTGGCTGAGGTGGACCCCCTTAGAGACGCCTGCTATGGTGAGTGTGATGATGATGATGGTGATGATGATGAACAGACTGCCCCCCACCCTCATCATCGTGGCTGAGGTGGACCCCCTTAGAGACGCCTGCTATGGTGAGTGTGATGATGATGATGGTGATGATGATGAACAGACTGCCCCCCACCCTCATCATCGTGGCTGAGGTGGACCCCCTTAGAGATGCCTGCTATGGTGAGTGTGATGATGATGATGATGATGAACAGACTGCCCCCCACCCTCATCGTGGCTGAGGTGGACCCCCTTAGAGATGCCTGCTATGGTGAGTGTGATGATGATGGTGATGATGATGAACAGACTGCCCCCCACCCTCATCATCGTGGCTGAGGTGGACCCCCTTAGAGACGCCTGCTATGGTTAGTGTGATGATGATGATTGATGTCAATGATGATGTTAGTGATGATAATGATGATGATGATAATACCTGAAGTAAAAAGTGAAAACCTGCAATCCTCTTTCATTTCTCTTTTCATTTATGCCTTGTGTTGTTTGTGTGTATGGCTGGAGTGATTTGTTGAGATTGTGGAATGATTAAAAAATCATGCAATTTCTAGGTTCGCAGCTTACTGTAATGGCTGCGATGCGATGCGATGTGAGTCAAAGATTGCACCGTATACAATTGTTTAGTTTTGTGTGGTGTTTGTTTCAGAGTACAGGAAGAAGATGAAGGCGGTAGGGGTGGAGGCTGAGAGTCTCACGGTGAAAGGGGTCGTGCATGGCTTCTTCTCCCAGCCGGGTCAGAACAAACGAATGAACGAGATTTTATTTTCCTTATTTATTATTTTTAGAGAGAGGGTGGGGATTTGTGTTGTGTTTTGTGCTATGTTTTTTGGATGCAAGGGTGTGTGTGTGGTGTGTAACGTGTCATTTTTGTAATGCTTGTGATGTAGTTTAAGCCTCTCTCTCTGTGTGTGCATGCGTGCATGCGTGTGTGTGTGTGTGTGTGTATGAATGTGTGTGTGTGTGTGTGTGTGTGCCTGCATGCATGGATGCGATCAAACGGAATAAAACCATGATGCTCATGCTCGGAGCCAGTAACGAATCAGAATGTCATGTCTGGGTTTTTTTTTCTGCTGCAGGTCATTTCCAGGAAACGAGCCGACGAGCGTTGGACAAGATCCTGTCCTTTATGAAGAAGCACGGCACGTCTTGAACTCAGCGACTGGTTGAACCGTATTATTGATTAACAGGGCCCAGAATGTTTCAGTTCCGGTTTTTTTGTACAAACGCCACTGCCTCTTTTGGCCACCTTGGTTTCGTTGAAACATGTTTGGCTAATAAAAAAAAAAGCAAGGAAAAAAAAAAAGTATGCAGAAATTTGAAACATCACAGAATATTGACGTGGGGGGGGGGGCGCAAGAACAGGTCACATCATTATGTGAGAAATCTACTTATTGTTTTTTCTCCTTTTTAATACTGATTGACTTAAAAATCTTAACAGATTCGGGGTGCGTTTGTTCACAAACTAAAAACTGCATTTTTTTTTTTTTTTTTAAATGCTTTTACTTTTGTAAATGTTTTTGTTTGTTTTTGTTTTGTTGATGATGAAACAATCTCTAAATCGGTTGGTTATGATAACTGTGTACTAGCTGTGAGAATGATTTTTTTACGTCTGTTATGGCTAGGTACTGTGTGTGAACAGGTTAATATCGAGTGAATACGTTTTTGCATTATGGTCAAGGGCTGATGTACAATTCAAAGCGAAAATTTTCATTTTTTGTGTTCTCCAATGCGTGGTGCTTATTTTAATCGTCAAGTTTGGAGGGAACAACAATGCTTTGAAAGATGTGTCTGTGATAGTTTGAAGGATAATTTCAAAACATTTGGTTGACGCTAACAAACTTGTTCCATACACTGTACTGCAATCTTTGAAAACCGTTGGTTTGTTCGCCAAGCTAATCCACTACTCATTTTTAAAACATGACTTAGCCATTTAGCATCTGTCCACTACATTTTTTACAGTTGCAAAATACAAACTAATTACGTTAAGCAACGCATTCATCGAGTGACGCAGATCCGTTATTTGGGCATAAATCTGGACTTGGTTCAGAAGAAAATTCTCCTGAAAAGCTTCCTTCTCAAGTGCTTCTGTAGATAATACAAAACATTTCCACATTGTTGCCCCCAAATCACGCACTTTGCTGTAAAACTAATCATACTGTCATGGAAAGTACTCACTTAGAAAGTAAGGGAGTTTGTGTGTGGTTTTAAAAAAAACCATTGGGGCTTTCTAAGTGCTGGCATTAAAAAAAAGTAGTTATGCACAAACTGAAATGACAACCACAGAAGCAGCGACATAAATATCCATAATCAAATCAACGATAAATGGTAACATTTTTAAGCTGGGGATCGAGAACTATTTCCACGTAATAATTGTTGTTCCATGTTGTTGTCATATCATCTGTGAAATTCAAAAAAACGATTTTTGGGGGTTTTGAGTTAGATACATAGTCAGCTCTCTAATTTTTCCTGCCACCTTCCACCAAAAACTTTCTAACGACTTTCTATCTGGGGTAAATGAGGTTATGAAAATAGGAAAAAAATCGTAAGTTTCAAATTCAGATCTAATTAAGGACAAAAACCTTGTATCTTCGTTCTTTTCAAGTCTAAAAATGTTTTAAAAAAATAATTTCAGCGAAATGCAGGACTAAACTCGCAATGTCTTGAACAACATATTCATCATAGTTAATCAATTGTGGTCAACACGGTTAATTTTTAAAAGTTTTTTTAATTTTTCTGAAAACTACTAAAATTGAGATACGAGGTTTTTGAATTTCACCCATGATATGTTGTTGTAACTGGTTTGTTTTGGGCTGTTGTACATGCTTTCCATTTTAGATCATAATGATTTCCAGCTTGTTTTGCTGTTTGGGTCAGCTATTCAACATTCGTGCTCTTTTTCCTATTGTATCCAGTCGCGCAAGCGAAGCTGGTAATGTTTTCAGTGACGTGTGTCTGTCTGTTTCTGACAATGTATGTACACGGTTTGTTCTTGGCTGGCTGACTATGGATGTGTGTGTGTATCTACGTTTGTCTGTTACCACGATAACGTTTGAACGGACGGACCTAGGAGGCTCACATTTTGCATGCACATAGGTAGTTAGGGTATCTAGGCCAAGTTCGAAGATGGTCAAAGGGCAAGGTCACAGGAGCAGACAATGTGCCGAGTTGTGCTGGTGATATGGAGTCTTAAAGCTTTAGTTATTGTTACTTTTTTTTTTTTTAAACAAGGATTGGAATGTGTGATATTTGCATTGGTAAAAGCCAATGGTATAATTCTGCTGAAAGCTTTTCAGTGGTTGGAAAGCAGAAATTCCTTGAAAGTTTTTGCAATACGCTATGTGCGTTTGTATGTTTATTCACGTACATTTGTTTTTCATTTTTGTGCAATGATTTCTGGTAAAACGTTCAAAATATTTGTGGAGATTCATATTGGATTTTGTTACCGCGGCAATTGAAAGTTTTTGTTGTCAAGTGCAATTTCGTTTTGTGTTGGTGTTCAGTTTATGAAATGTAAAGAATATGTTAGCAAATGTGTTTGATATGTAAAGAATATGTTAGCAAATGTGTTTGATATGTAAAGAATATGTTAGCAAATGTGTTTGATATGTAAAGAATATGTTAGCAAATGTGTTTGATATTGTACATCCAGTTTGCTTTGATTTCTGTGTGCAATTTTGTTGTTAAAAAATTGTTTTGTTGATTTTTGGTTTCATTCCTTTGCGTGTTTGTGTGTGCGTGCGTGTGTGTGCTTACGTGCATGTGTGTGTGTACATGTGTGTGTGTGTCGGTGTGTATCAGTGTTTGTGTGTGTGTTGCATGTGTGTGTGTGTGTGCGCACGCGCACATGCATCAATATTTGTTTATGGGCACATCTGCTGCCTGGTACGTGGTGTGTGTGTGTGTGTGTGTGTGGTTATATTTTTGTAAAGTTGAAACAATGTTGATTTTTCACCAACATTTTCCTTTTTGTGGTCATTTTTGTCTACACTTCAAACGTTCTCAATACATTTTATTTGATTATTGGCTTTGAAAGCTTTCCATGTGTTTCTATATCTGTGAATGTTTGTATTTGTCAATGTTTTGCATTAATGCCTAATCATTGCGCATTAGTATGTGACAATCAGGAGCGATTTCAAACCATGAACAGTTTCATAAGGACCAATATCAAACAATGCAGTATTCGAGTTGTTTCCAAAAAGGATGAAAACGTGAACAATCCAAATATAAAGAGAAAAATGTGAATACTAAAAGCAAGAAGAAATAAAGATGAAGAGGCGTGAGCTCAGTAAAAGAAAGACGTGAAAGTCATTGCAGACTTTAGTTGTTGTTTTCGTTCCCCAGCTTAAACGCTCTGGGGGCACACCCAGTGCCATGTGAACATTTCGCATGGCCTTGGGTGGGAAGATTACGTGCATGGCTGCTTTTAAAGGGCCCCGCCACATGGGCGGCCATACTCCGACTTCAGGGGACTTGGCTCCATTCATGGAGCCACCCACACATTCACTCCACCCGTGGAGTGACAAAACCAACAATTCTTTACGGCGTGTAGGGAGAACTGCCACTGGTAAAGACAGCTTCCATTGGGCACAGCCGCATCATTTTAATGTATATTGGCCATGGGTCAATTTCACTGGCATCACATGTACAGACACTGAATAGCCAAGGACCCTTGGCCGGTGCAGACTTTAGTGACTCGAGAGTTATAGGGCAGGGAATGCTAGTCTGCGGTTTACCTCAACATGAAACATCGTTTTGACATTTTAATCATCAGTTTGCATTGTTTTATTAATTTGTGTATGATTTAATATCATATAAGTTTACTAGCTGTACAAAGTATATGATCATATCTAATCATTTTGACATTTTAATCGTCAGTTTGCCTAGTTCTATTAATTTGTGCATGATTTCATATCAGATAAGTTTACTACTGTACAGAATATATGATCATATCTAATCATTATCAATTTCTTTGTAGATACGTGCTTTGCATAAGGTGTTATACATTTTGGTTATTCTACTTCCATAGTCATATCATTACCAGCTACAGTGGAATCCGCTTAATCGGCCACTTTTGGGACCAGGAAAAATATGGCCGATAAAGCGAATCGGCCGATGAAACGAACATCGAGATACTGTATGACGCAATTATGCAAGTCAAAAGCAATGACGTCAAAATTAAATGTTGCAGTTCAAATTCAAATTATTTCCCTTTTTGTGATGTGTGTGTGTGTGTGTGTTTATTAATCCTACAACTTGACAGAAGCACGAGTAAAGGACAATGATTTTGTTTTCTTGAGTGATTTTAACGCCATGCAGGGTCTTTCAATTGACAACAGCTCACCTTCCAACTTCACACTCAACCATGTAAACGTCAAAAGCGTGTTGTCAGTTTGTCTGCCTCTGTTGTTCTCCCTCTCAAAAAGGGGTAAAGAGGAAAAATTAGAGAGAAAAAGTGGCCAATAAAGCGAAATTGAAGATTTCAGCTTTGGCCGTAAAAACGAACAAAATAACACATGCTTAAGAAGAAAAAATTCCATTCCAGAGGAAATTGGCCGATTAAGCGGCTTTGGCCGATTATCCGATGGCCAATTAAACGGATTCCACTGTATGCTTATACTTAGTTTAGTAAACAGCATAGTCAACTTATCACCAGCCGTTCTGTTTAATACCATATCATTTTGTTTGTGCTACCAATAACTATTACATAAACCCAGTATTCCAAAATATCACATAAGAGTCGAAGATGATATTTGAACTTCAGTTTCTTTTTTTTTGTTACCTGGGACTAGGTTCTTACTTTTATTTTATACAGTTTGTGTTGCTCATGAGTTGTTAGCTAGCCGATACATATTGTTTTGGTGACATATCTTTTGGGTCCATGTTGCTTGCCTAACTTTGGTTATTAAGGGTGCTGATATTGTATTGGTTAACTGTGTAATTGAGCAGATCATAACAAGGTCATCAAATGATTTACAGTGGAACCTCCCTTACAGAAAACCCTTTTTTGAAGGTGAGCAAAACGTGGGGATGGGGGTGGAGGGAGGGGGAAAGAGCAAAACATGCGAAACGAGTAAGGAATATGTTTTCTTTTTCTGCACATGACGGTAATGCGAATGCCATTGTTTTGAGGTTTGTGGTGCATTCATTGAAGCGTTGTTGTAATTGTGCCATTGATGTTGTTGTTGACGAGTTACACCTGCCATCTTTGTTGAGTCATGCTTGCTAGCACCATTTTCTAAACGTGTTATTTTGCAACCATTGTTGCTTTTTACATGTTACATGATGTGTCATTTGTTAATGACTTGTTTTTCAGCAATTGCTATTTTTCGTGGTTTTTTTTTTACTTCGTGTAATTTTAAACCACCTTAAAAAATTTTTTTAAAAAAAATTAACAAACAACCAACAAAAACACGATTCTTATATTAAAATCTTTATGATTTTAAACCAGTTGTCAATTTTGTACAAAAGTACAATAATCACTTTGGAAACCGTTCCCAAGGAAGAGATTTTTTTTATTTCTTAGATTCATTGTTTTATAGTTGATTAGTTGCTCACTACAAAAATAATTAAATTTAAAGTTGTATTACTAATTCTGTAGACAAAAACGCTGTTTGTCTTTTATTGCATGTGGCAGTGGTTTGTTAAAACGAATCAATGTTTTACGGTTTGAACCTGATAAGATCTCAATGGACGATTTTCGGAAAAAAATAGGGGAGAGCACTTTGTGAAAATTAGAGTTGATTACCTCGACTTACCTGGTCAAAACTATAGCAGCCATGGCGGCGAAGCTTGAAACCGCAGGATGCCAGTCAGCGACTTGCAAACATTTTTTGTGTGAAAAATAAGGGGTGGCCAGTTGCTACAAAGTGATAGAACTTGCAAACTGTGACGTAAAAATATAAATGAAATCAATTTTAGAATGACGCACTATGTTCTACATGCTGTGTGTCTCCTCAAACACACGAGGCGAGGGCTGGAGATCTACCTGATGGTAGAGTAACCTTCCCTGTTTGAGCGATTGAAATAGACAAGATCATACCACACACCATGAAATTACTCCCGTTAATTATTTCCGAACAATTCCTATTACCCAGTTAAATGTTTTGATAGCTTTGTACCTCTTATCTCTCTCTGTTCCTCCATCTGTTTCTGTCTCTCTCATCTCTATTTCTTCTCCACCCCACCCCCTTCTCTCTCTCCCCTCCCACTTTCTCAAAGCTGTATCCCTATCTTTTTATTTCTCTCTTTCTTTCTATCTCCCACTCTCTCTCTCTCCTCTCAATACAAGTCCATCACATCGGAACCATCACAGTAAGCTGAGAACCTAGAAATCGCGTGATTTAGAATTATTCCAAAATCTCAACAAATCACTCCAGCCATACACACAAACAAAACAGGCATAAAGGAAAAGAGAAATGAAAGAGGATTACTTCAGGTATGGCAATAGGGAAGCGGCGGTTCAGACTTTTTATAGAAAGACTTTACAGAAATCGGTTTCCCCACTACAAACCACTAGAATCACAGTGAAACATGGTCTAGGGGAGCGAAGCGAGTTAAGAAGTGGTGTGCACACAGATTTACTTCCCTTGAAGTGAATTCGTCAAGCCGACAGCTTTGTATTTCTTCCGCATACAATTAGGCAATTTGTTCTCAACGATGACATCGCATATCGCATTTATTTATGCGGAAGGATGCGATTGGTGGCTACTTCAAATACTTGCATGTAAGCAACGCAAACTCTCTTAGAAGGGAGAGGTTCCAGGAAAGCCTTCAGCCAACGTGTTCTTAAGAGCTACACGCTACTCAGGACGTTAAACCAATCTTCATTGCATTGCTGTCTTAGAAGAGTCTGCCATCTTTGAAGCATTTTCCCCGAATCGTATGGTTGTTGAAAGTGTTTCTTATGCATAGGTAACATATATTCATGTTTCTTTTTGGTATTTGGTACTTTATAGTCACAGAGGCGTCTCTGAAATTCTGGTTGATCCCACCTGGAGAGCGCGTTACAGCCAGAGGCGCGTCACCTTTTTTTCTTTAAAAAAAAGAAGTGATTTTTGTGTGACTGATGAGGAGGGAAGAGTGTGTGTGTGTGTTCAAATTTTGACCAAATTGACTTTTTTGTTGCCACTGGGTTTAATATGTGCTAAGTGCATGGGCACACAGAAGCTCGGTTTATCGCCTCATTCGAAAGACTGTCTTAGAAGAGTCTGCCATCTTTGAAGCATTTTTCCTTATTGCATAGTTGTTGAAAGTGTTTCCTACGCATAGGAAACATATATATACCTATACAAATATGTGTATGTCACATATTTGCTGTCCTATTTGCATGTTGAGTATGGTGGATGAAAGATTTTTCAACCAATTGTAAGTCAGTGTTTTTGCTAACCCGTTGGCCAGTTTTGTTAGTTTCTTAATTGATTGGAAAATATTTTTGAACAAAGCTGCTCAGTGTTTTTAACTTACTGTAAATGCACTTAACGTTTGCCATGATTGCATGTGAAGAATGTTTTTGTTTTTTTAAATTTACTGTATAAAACATTCAATGTATGATGTATTTTTGCGCACGTTTATCACTGTGTACATACATAAAGCGCACTAAATGGGCGTGTGGCATGGTATCTTGTGTACCTAAGCTTAATGTTGATATAGGCAGCATTTTATTGCGCACTTGCTTTGGTCGATTTCATGTGTGTGTGTGTCGCTGGGCATGTATTGTACTGTTATAAATGTTACATTTTGAGTTAGTTTTATTAAATTTAAAATAAAGAAAAAACTAGCTTTCGTTTTTGGTTGACACTCCCCATGGAAATACGGGGGGTGGGGTGCCTTTCATGACAAATAGTTCCCCCACCTTCTGGAAGTTCTATGCTATCAACTTCCTTTAATCTATCACTCTCTTTGACTGTCTTTTCCTTTTCTTTCTATCATTTACTATTTTTCTGCCTTGAGCCATTCTTTTTTGCCCCAAAACATTTTTTCCAAATAATTTTCTTTCGAGTTCCTCCGAAATCAAATGTATTGGCTGAATGCAGCGGGGAGACCAGTGAAAACTGAAAACCGGACACATGCGTACTTCATTCATTATGGCCGTATGCCCTGGGAAAGCAGAAGATGCAGATTGGTTGACATTAACCAAATGTTTGGGCCAATAGCATAGCAAGAGTGAGAGCTGTACAATGATCAGTTTTCTACATCAAGCAGTGATGTCCCAAGGCCTCGGTCATAGGACATTGACTTATTAAGATTGAAGATGTCCTATTGTGTTCTTCCTTGTCGGGACAAATCAAATGTCTGATTACATTTTTAACACTGACACGCTTTGTCTTATTGATTTCTGCAAGAGCCAGGACATTGTCCCGTTGATTTCTGCAAGAGCCAGGACATTGTCCTATTGATTTCTGCAAGAGCCAGGACATTGTCTTATTGATTTCTCCTGTCTCTGGACAGTTTGTCCTATTGATTTCTGCAAGAGCCAGGACATTGTCCTGTTGATTTCTCCTGTCTCAGGACAGTTTGTCCTATTGATTTCTGCAAGAGCCAGGACATTGTCCTGTTGATTTCTCCTGTCTCAGGACAGTTTGTCCTATTGATTTCTGCAAGAGCCAGGACATTGTCCCGTTGATTTCTGCAAGAGCCAGGACATTGTCCTATTGATTTCTGCAAGAGCCAGGACATTGTCCTATTGATTTCTGCAAGAGCCAGGACATTGTCTTATTGATTTCTCCTGTCTCTGGACAGTTTGTCCTATTGATTTCTGCAAGCGCCAGGACATTGTTCTATTGATTTCTCCTGTCTCTGGACAGTTTGTCCTATTGATTTCTGCAAGAGCCAGGACATTGTCCTATTGATTTCCGCAAGAGCCAGGACATTGTCCTATTGATTTCTGCAAGAGCCAGGACATTGTCCTATTGATTTCTGCAAGAGCCAGGACATTGTCCTATTGATTTCTGCAAGAACCAGGACATTGTCCTATTGATTTCTGCAAGAGCCAGGACATTGTCATATTGATTTCTGCAAGAGCCAGGACATTGTCCTATTGATTTGTGCAAGAACCAGGACATTGTCCTATTGATTTCTGCAAGAGCCAGGACATTGTCCTATTGATTTCTGCAAGAGCCAGGACATTGTCCTATTGATTTCTGCAAGAGCCAGGACATTGTCCCATTGATTTCTGCAAGAGCCAGGACATTGTCCCATTGATTTCTGCAAGAGCCAGGACATTGTCCCATTGATTTCTGCAAGAGCCAGGACATTGTCCCATTGATTTCTGCAAGAGCCAGGACATCATTAGGACAGTTTGTCCTATCACTTTTCGATCCTCGGTACATCACTGTCATGGGAAAATTATGGCACAGCTTAGTTTTTAAAAATAATATAATAGTAAACGGACACTCTGCTTATATAGCGCTTTTTATCGAGCACAAAGCGCTTTACAATCAGCATTGTAACATTCACAGACATACACACACATATACACACACACACACACAACGCGAGTGAACGCGTTCTTGCACACAGACATACACACACAGACCCACACACATTTCATCAAACACACAGAAAACACATTATCGCTGAAACGCACACACACACTTACACAAACAAGTCTTCAAGTCACTGAATGATCAAGCTCCCTTATATCTTTCTGATCTTCTTCATCTCTGTGTTCCAGCTCGCCAACTACGTTCGTCTTCTGATTCTCGTCTCCTTTCCCTTCCCTCCATCCGTCTCAAATCTGCTGGCCAACGTTCTTTTTCCTGTCAAGCACCATCTCTCTGGAATTCTCTGCCTTCTCCTCTCCGACACTCCAACTCAGTCTCCTCATTCAAAACCTCTTTTAAAACCCGTCTTTTTCCTGCTGCACCGTAAATATTTGATCAGTTGTCTATCGTGTGCACGTGAGGGAAGATTGAATAAGAGGTTTGTGCTGTGTTTTGTGGTGTGTGTGTGTGGTGTATGTGTGTAGTGTATGTGTGTGAGCATGCATGTGTGTGTACATGTGTGCTTGTGTGTGTGTTGTTTTTGTGGGTTATGTGTGCACGCATGTGTATGTGTGTCTGTATGCATGTGTGTGTGTCTGTCTGCGTGTGTACGTTGTATGTGAGTGTATTTGTATGTGTATCCTCTGACGTTTTGTGTATGTGTGTTGGTGTATGTGGTCAGTCCGTGCAACTCAGTTGCTATGGCTTACTGAATGAAAGATAAATAATGAGTCGGTGTCGATAAATGTGTGTGTGCGCGCGCACGCGCGCGTGTGTGTGTATGTGTGTGTGTGTGTGTGTGTGTGTGTGTGTGTGTGTGTGTGCGTGCGAGAGAGAGAGAGTTGCTTTGTATTTTTGTTATCTACTTGTTGATGAATAATTGATTGTAAAGCGCTTTGGGCTCATTTGAGGTAAAGCGCTATATAAATGTACTATTATTATTTTATTATTATTGTACAAACACGCTCGAGTACACACACACGCGCACACGTTCACTCACACCCACAGACACATACATACGTTTTGTGCTTGACTGTTAGCTTCAAACTAAGAGATATTGCTTTGGCTCTTTGTGTTGCGTCCTTGGGGACTTGTTGGCCTCAGAGCTTGTGCGCATTACACACAGAAAGAAACCTACATCCGCAGTCTGCAAATAAGTAAAAACAATTAAGAAATAAGCGGACGGTATGGGTTTCCGTGTGTGCTTATCCCATCCGCTTATTTCTGACTTTCTTTCACTTCTTCTGCATTCCCATGCCATATGGCCATAATGGGTAAGATATCTATGTGTTCGGTTTTCAATTTTCACTGGTCTCCCCGCTGCGTACAGCCGACACATTCCGATTTCGGAGGAGCTCAACCGAAAAAAAATATTTGGAAGATTTTTTGAAAAAAGGCAGGAGAATGGGCCAATAAGTCAGAAAGATAGTAGACGATAGAAAGCAAAGGGAAAAGGCAGAGTCAAAGAGAGTGGCGGGTTAGAGGAAGTTACAAGTACAGAACTTCCAGAAGGTGGGGGGAACTATTTTTTATGAAAGACATCCCCACGGGGAGAGACTCGTGGAGGGGGGCGGGGACATCCAGCTCCCCGAGGCATCCACCCACTGCCCCAACTTTCATTTAGTTATTTGCGGATTGCACTCTTCTGCGTGTACTAGGCTATGCATCAGTCCTTAGGGGACCTTCCTGTAGTGGTGGGATACTGCAGACTAACGTACACAGTCACACGCATGCATGCACGCATACACAGGCATACATGCACATGCATGCACGCGTACACTCACACTCACACACACATGCGCGCATGTACACACACACTCACACACACGCATGCATGCACGCACATACATTCACTGTGACACACGCATGCATGCACCCACACACTTACACATGCCCAAAAAGAAGGAAACTTAATTGCTTATTCAATGTTCCATCTGTATATAAAATTGTCCACTCACTTTGACTGGCACACACATGCACGCACGCACAAATTCACACACACACACACACACACAGCACGTTGAAGCAGCATACTTTTTTGAGGACCAGAACAGTCATGTAGCTTTTTAACTTTCTTTTTCTTTTCACAGACGGTGTGAAACGAACTGTAGAATTGTTGAATGATTCAGAACTTGCTTTTTGTAATGTTTCGTTTTCGCAATAAAAGGAAAAATAATCTGCATGAGAACCAGAGAGAGAGAGAGAGATAGCAAGCTAGAGAGAGCGTGCGCACGCACACACACACAGACACACACGCACGCACACACACACGCACGCACGCACGCGCACGCGCACGCACACACACACACACACACACACACACACACACACACACACACACATCTTTACTCCTATTTCCTGGTCCTTCGGATGAGACCTAAAACCGAGGTCCCGTGTGCGAACGCACGCCGCACAAGATATTGCGCGCACGTTAAAGCCCATTCCACTATTCGGTACGAGTAGGCCGTGTGTGCCGGTGGAATGGATGACACGAACTCACAAAGCATGCATCCTGTGCGCCAATAGCAGTCTAAACGAAGACTTTGGGCGTGGGGCAGGATAAACATCCCCAATCGGAAGAAGATTGTATAAAGGGAAGAAACTGCTTTTTAATTATTAATAAGATGAATTATCTCCCTCTTTTGACCAACAAATAAAGCAAGACAAGTTGTGCTCTGCAAAATGAAATAACAAATGTGCATTACAGTAAAGAACATGCACATGCCTACCTTAATGTGTGTGTGCATGTTTGTATATGTGCACGTGCTTTAGTGTGTGTGTGCATGCGCGCGCACGTGTGTGTGTGTGTGTGTGTGTGTGTGTGTGTGTGTGTGTGTGTGTGTGTGTGTGTGTGTGTGTGTGTGACATATTACAGTAGGAAAAAAAAATGTGGCAGTCAACAGCATTTTAGCAACTTTGTTGATGTTGTTACAATAGACGATTTTCGGAAAAAACTAGGGGAGAGCATTTCGTGAAAATTAGAGCTGTTTACCTCCATTACTCGGTCAAACACTATAGCAACAATGCAACAATGGCGTCGAAGCTCACCGCAGGATGCGAGTAAGCGACTTGCAAACATTTTTTTTTATATAATAGAAAAATTAGGGGTGGTCAGTGGCCACAAACTGATAAAACTTACAATATGTGACGTAAAAATACAAATGACATACATTTTTAGAATAACGCACGGTGTTCTAAGTGCTGTGTGTCTGCTCAAACACACGAGTCGATAGGCTACGAGAGCTAATGGTAGAGTGACGTCCTCTGTTTGACCGATTGAATTAGGCAAGATCACTCCCACACACCATGAAATTACCCCCCTTAATTATTTCTGAACAATTGTTATTATAGATGTTAGTCAGAGGACTTCGAATTTTTGTTTGTTGAATCTTCAATGGTCTAAACACGATTTGTCAACAAGGAAAATCCTCAAAAGTCGGAGTGTGGCTACTCACGTGGCGGGGTAATCAGAAACGGTCACACACGTAATGTTCTCATCCCTAGTTGGGGCATTTGTACCATAGTGTTCAATTGCTTCGGCTAGTTGGGATGATCCCTGGAGTCTTTAAGCCAGGGAACAACAACAACAAGAAGGAAAAGTCCGTTTGAAGTCCTTCGGCCTGGAACAGGCACATGTGGGACATTAATAGTTATAAAGATGGTGGGACGATCCTGGACGTACTGCAATACCAGGAAAGTACTGGTGCTTTTTAAGCATCCAGACTTTGATAATGAATGAAAATCTGCTTAACGTCCTCCGGTCTGGAACAGACACATAATATGGGACATTAGTAGGTATAATGACGGTGAGAACGATCCTGGAGGCAATGCCCGGAGGCAGTGCAACACCAGGAAAGTCCCGAATTTTTAGCAATACAGATATGTATAATAATAATTTGGACAGATTTTGATAACTTTTTCAACAATAACAAAAGTAAAGGTCTATTTGATCTAGGGAATGATTTAAAAACAATTTTTTTTATGTAATATATTTTTAGTTTAGGAGTTTCAGGTGTGGATTTTATGACTTTTTTAAAATTAATAATGTTTATCTTAATATTTTCTGATACGCTAAATAAAGGTCATAAGGATTTACTGAGAACAGTTTAAAAAGAAGGAGTAGCCGTATATTTAGGTTAAGCCTGTAAGAGGCAATGAAGCGTCTGTGTCCTTCATTATTTACATAATTATATTGTACAGTTTATTATAATATATACTAGCGCAACGCCGAGTACCGGTAATGCCTAGTACCGGTAATGCCTAGTAACGGTAACGCCAAGTACTGGTGACGCTGAGTACAGCAAATCTGAAGCGATTCGGTTAAGAAACGGCGGAGCCGTATATCGCGCGCGTTTCTGAACCGATTCGCTTCCGGTTTGGTACACAGATAGTCACCGTCCCCAGTCATCTTCCTGCCAAATTCGAAGGCAATCGGTCCAGAAACACCGGAGATACGGGCGCCGAGAGGCCGGCGGATGCACGTTTCGCGCATTTGCCGAACCGCGCAAATGACACGGCCGCCTCGGTTGCCGTTGCCATCGCCCCGTTAGGGCTCACAGCAAATGTGAAGCGATTCCGTCGAAAAACGGCGGAGTTATAAGGCCTGTTTTGTGTTTCAGACACACACACACACACACACGGACACTTGGCTTTTTACTATATTATGCATACTAATATATTGATGTAGTGTTGATGTCAAAACATGAATTAATCAAAGAGAAGGGGGAGACAGGTTGGAGGGGGGGGGGGGGGGGGGGGGCGCAATAAAAATTACAAAATTTTACAATTAAAGTTCTTAATTCCCTTCTTTTTCTTAATGATTTAACTATCAGATAGATTGCATGACAATCCCCAAAATAAGTCTTTTTTGTTGTTGCTGGTTTGGGTACTGCCCTGACATTTAAAAACAACCTCACAAAATAAACAAACAACGCACAAAACCGTATCAAAATCCGTCCTTGCTTTCTAAAAAACCCACCTGAAACAGACTGCAACGTCACTGGAAC
Source organism: Phymorhynchus buccinoides (assembly GCA_017654935.2). Taxonomy (NCBI): domain Eukaryota; kingdom Metazoa; phylum Mollusca; class Gastropoda; order Neogastropoda; family Raphitomidae; genus Phymorhynchus; species Phymorhynchus buccinoides. Next base: position 57,605,924 of record CM065688.1, on the reverse strand, counting down.
ATACAACATGTTTTCTCAGCAAAATTGCTCAGAGACAGGTAGACAGACAGACAAGGGCGAAAACATAACCCGCAGGATATTATGTGAGTGGATGTAACCAAAGATATTCTAAAAGGGTAAAATGGATTACTTTAAGCTCGGCGAACCGGGCTGATAGAGTTATCGTCAGTGCGGACGTGTACACTATTCACAGTGGAGGCTATCCAAAAACTCGGACTGGTGTTTGAACGGAGAATTCAACTGGCCTATCGATGTGTAAAATGTGTCACGTTTCAAAGGGACATAACCAGTGCTTCTGTCCTCACTACTCATATATGGAAAAGAGATCGGGTGTTTATCTTCCCCTGTACAGTCTTTGATGTAACTAGAGCACATACTGATGATTTATTTGTGATTCCTATCAAATGCTAAAAAGAAGCGACATGTTTTGCTCATAATGCACATGCTAGTCTATATACTTTTCGGCTTCATAGTAAAATCCTGACCTAAACTGGTCTCCAAAATTTAAGGGCCGGAAGAACGATCTTCTGTCTTCTGTCTTGGAGGCATGCTTATTGAGAGCTCTGGTTGCCGCCCTTAAATACACATTCGTGTCTAACTTTTGCTCAGCAGTGTTCACTACAGTCATGCCTTGCACGTGCAATAGGCAAGAAACCTGCATCAGCCCTGATTCTTCAGCGAAAAGAGACCAAACTTTCGTGAAATTCTCGTGAATTTGCCACATTTTAAGCGTACCTGAAAACGCTGTTGCTGTACTGCAATGTCTGCAAAACTGGTTCAGGCACGTGCAACAGGAAGGAAAGTTATTGAGTAGCCTAAGTTTTGCCATTTTCTTCATTGTTGTCTTAGTGTACAATAAATAGATATCAAGCTACTGAAAACAGAAGCCGGCCCTTAACTTTTGGAGACCAGTATATTTCGATTCATCAACATTATGTGCATTTTTGACATAAATGGCTAACCATAGTTTCGCTGCTCCGTGTACACTAGTTGACCCGTTAATCCGTTTACTTTTTGGCAAACAAAAGTGGGTTCGCGTGCGTGCGCGCGCGCGGGCGTGCGATAGTTGACCCGTTAATCGGTTTACTTTTTGGCATGAAAAAGATGTGTAAGTGCGTTGCCCGCCGTGCGCTCTCGCGCACCTGTTTCTTAGAACAAACTTAATCTTTCCCTCCGTCAGCGACCGACCCTCTCTGCTTTCAAATCTAACCTCAAAACCCACCTGTTCCCCCGTCATTGAGGCTCCACTCTCTTTCTCTTCTCTCTCTCTTGCCTTTAGGTCTGTTTTTGCTGTGTACCATTCATGTCATACGTGTGTGCGCTTTGATTTGATTTCTATCAAGGTTCAGCGCCGTATGAATACTGTATGTTGCTGTTACTGTTGTTGTGTGTGTGTGAGTGTGTGTGTGTGTGTGTGTGTGTGTGTGTGTGTGTGTGTGTGTGTGTGTGCGTGTGTGTGTGCGTGTGCGTGTGCGTGCGTGCGTGCGTGTGTGCGTGCGCGTGCGTGCGTGTGTGTGTGAGTGTGTGTGTGTGTGTGTGTGTGTGTGTGTGTGTGTGTGTGTGTGTGCGCGTGTGCGTGCGCGTGTGCGTGTGCGCGCGCGCGTCTCTGTGTGCACTGGGCTGTGTCTAAGTGGTCAAGTGGTTCACTCTTATTTGGTCAGTTGACCGTTACAATTTAGACCTGGTCACAGAAGAAAAAAACTTGGCTCATTCCTCCACGCCCTGAACTTGTAAACCCTGCATACAACCAACACTCAGTTAACGTTGCTGCCTGTCTGTCGTTTCCGACAATGACTGCCAGATAGCAGAGGGGACAGCTACAATTTGTTTACAGCGGAGAAGCCTTGCCCAGGTTACATCCCCACTCTCTCGGCCAAAATGGATTTGAGGACGAGAGTTGTCGTTGGGGAAGGTCCCCAAAGGCCAACCAACCCCATTTTCTGCAGCACTAGGGCCTGTGCCCCCTAGTTAGAGTCATAGCCTTCCACGAAAGACTAAGCCATACCATGGTATTCCAATACTGCAGAAAATCATATACTGTACAGCTCTCATTTACTATTGGCCCTTTCTACAGACTAATGTCAACCGGTAATAAAAGCCATTTGAGTAAAAGGCCAACTCAACTACCCCTGTCTCCCTATCCCCCTCTCTGGCCCACCCCTCTCTCTTCCTCTATATTTCCGTCCCAGTTGGTTATGTTATTGTTAAGTTTTGGACAAGTGTGTACCCCCCCCCCCCACACACACACACAGTGGGGATACCGGGGGGTCTTTTGCATAAATAGTTCCCCCACCTTCTGGAAGTTATGTGCTTGTAACTTCCTCTAATCTGTCACTCTCTTTGACTCTGCCTTTTCCCTTTGCTTTCTGTCATCTACTATCTGTTCATTCTCCTGCCTTTGTTCAAGAAACACTTTCAAAAAGATCTCCTCCAGCCGAAGTCGGACTTGCTGGGCCTTACTAGTTTTCTTAGTTAGTCGCATAACGGCAGCACGAAGCATCTGCGCTCACAATGGACAGGGAAGTGTCTGAGCGATCGAAGAAGAAGAAGAAGGGCAAGTGTGTATAAAAACATGCATGCTTTGGTCACGTGTGCTCACACGCATCCACATATGTGAAGCACCACGTGCACATATACATGAACACAAAGCAAGACACAATGAGAGAGAGAGAGAACAATGAACAATGTTTTAATGAACCGGGCCATCTGCCCATGTCAAAGGGAACAGTGGGAGGGGGGGGGGGGGGGGTAGTTACATCAAACAAGAGAAAGGGGAAAAAATCCATCACACAAGACATTAAGCAAGTAGAGAGAATTGATTTTAATTGAAAAAAACCTTTAATGAGGATAGTACATTAAGCAAAAATAATGCTTTTTTTCATCCAGTCCTGAGAGAGAGAGAGAGAGAGAGAGAGAGAGAGAGAGAGAGAGAGAGAGAGAGAGAGAGAGAGAGAGAGAGAGAGAGAGAGAGAGAGAGGTTGGACAATTCGACATTTTTATTGTCATTACCAAACAAGGTCTGATGACAAGGGGGGTTGGCAAAA
>CM065688.1:57590380-57592880 GCA_017654935.2 Phymorhynchus buccinoides | reverse complement strand
CACACACATCAAACACACACACACCAAATACCTTTTAAATAAGCATATGTCCACTGGATTGTCTCGGAGCGCCGTTTGGCTCTCACTCTCACTTTCCTGTTGTCCTCTTTAAAATGTCTCTCATTGCATTCCCCTGTTCATTCCGATCACGAATATATATTATGGTTATTCGGATCTAGCACCAATGGTTTTGAAACTATATGCACTTTGTTTGTGGACAGACACACAGACACACAGACACAGATGGAATTTTATTGTATACTACTCAATTGCTGGGAAAATGTGGATTTCTTTAAAACATTTTATTTTGCAATCGCTGGTTTGATTTTAAACTGCATCGCATCACGAATATTACAACTTCAGATACATATTGCTTTACTACTAATATTGTATCACCCCCAGACGATCCAGATGATGGTTTGGCACTGCGTGTAGGGATCTTTGATCGATATCCCCCCCCCCCCCCCCCCCCCCCCCCGCAATCACCCTGACCACCACCAAGCAGAAAAGACAACCAGGTGCTGTGGGGGTGCTGCGAGTAGGGGTCTCAGGGCCGCTACCCCCCCCCCCCCTCCCAAGCATACTGATTCACCGGACCAGACCACAACCAGGAGCCAGCCTAGCCGCCGAAGCCACCACCGATGAAGACTTCACCAACGACGACACCTCAGCCTGAACCTTCAGCACCGATGATGACCACCGGACAAACGCCAAAGACACCAACACCACCACCACCACGACACCCAGCGTCCTCCACGAATTCATCCCCAGACCCTCTTCCTCATGACCATCAACCGCTTTGCGGCCATCACATCGACCCAGCACCAGAACAACTTGTCCCTAAGGGCTTTCCGCCATGAGGACGTAAAACCTCCACTCAACAACAATATTGTTTCCAAACCCGTTACAAGACCAACTGGGGCAACGTACCTGCCAGCTAAGCAGAAATGCAATATTCACTGAATATTGGTGATTTACAAGGAAGCAATTGAACAATGAGTAAAATGCACTGACACGAGAGAAAGAGAGAGAGAGAGAGAGAGAGAGAGAGAGAGAGAGAGAGAGAACAATTGAACAATTTGTTGAATTGTGACCAGCTTTTTGAGCCATGCACAAGGGGAGTGTGGGGTGGGGAATATACATAGAACACTCGACACTAGACAACACATTCGTTATTATTATATAATGTCACGCGAAACGGAAACCAACTCGCGGAAGCGATGTTCAGTACGCGATAAGATACCAAAATGATAACGATTATATTCATCGTCCAAGTGATCGACATGTTTTGATAAAAACATTTGTTTTCACACACAATAAGATGGACAACAAAGAAAGGTAAGCCTTTTCATTGTTCGAACCGTGGACTGTCTCTGAGAGAGAGAGAGAGAGAGAGAGAGAGAGAGAGAGAGAGAGAGAGAGAGAGAGAGAGAGAGAGAGAGAGAGAGAGAGAGAGAGAGAGAGAGAGAGAGAGAGAGAGAGAGAGAGAGAGAGAGAGAGAGAGAGAGAGAGAGAGAGAGAGAGAGAGAGAGAGAGAGAGAGAGAGAGAGAGAGAGAATGAATGAATGAATGAATGAATAACTTTTATTTTTTGAGGATAATAGAAAGAACAGTCCCAGATAGACCAAAGGAGGTGTGAAGTCTAGAAATGAGGATGGAAACCTAAACAAAAACCTAAACATGGAAGAATGGCTTGTAAGAGAGAGAGAGAGAGAGAGAGAGAGAGAGAGAGAGAGGAGAGAGAGAGAGAGAGAGAGAGAGAGGAGAGAGAGAGAGAGAGAGAGAGAGAGAGAGAGAGAGATAGAGAGAGAGAGAGGAGAGAGAGAGAGAGAGAGAGAGAGAGAGAGAGAGAGAGAGAGAGAGAGAGAGAGAGAGAGAGAGAGAGAGAGAGAGAGAGAGAGAGAGAGAGAGAGAGAGAGAAGAGAGAGAGAGAGAGAGAGAGAGAGAGAGAGAGAGAGAGAGAGAGAGAGAGAGAGAGAGAGAGAGAGAGAGAGAGAGAGAGAAGAGAGAGAGAGAGAGAAGAGGAGAAAGAGAGAGAGAGAGAGAGAGGAGAGAGAGAGAGAGAGAGAGGAGAGAGAGAGTGGTGTGGGTGGATAAGGAGTACGAGGTTGTTGTTACTATTACTATTAGTGTTACATTTTGTTTGAAATGTTCTGGACAATGATGCATTTTTGTAGATTTTACAACATTTGCAATAAAGTAATTGATATGTATGTATGTATGTACGTACGTACGTACGTACGTACGTACGTATGTATGCATGCATGTATGTATGTATGTATGTATGCATAGTATAGTATGTATGTATAAGGAGTTAGGATATCTAGGCCAAATTTGAAGATTAAGTTCATTGGTCAAAGGTCAAGCGCACGGCTGGTAATATAGCGTTTTAACGCTCTTGTTCTTAATTGAATGCATTTTCAAACTAAAGCGTTAAGACGCTAGACCACCAGCCGCACGAGTGCATTTTAGGGTCCAATGACCTTGAGGTTAATGTAAT
>CM065688.1:57572880-57580380 GCA_017654935.2 Phymorhynchus buccinoides | reverse complement strand
AAAGGCTAGCATATGTTATAATTCCAAAGTAAATTTTTTATTATTAGCAGATTTAGAAGATGAAAATGATGTTTTACGTCCTCTCGGTCATAGACACATATGGGACACTTGTAAATACAAAGATGGTGGGAACAATACTGGCTGCAATGCCCGGAGGCAGTGCAACACCAGTAAAGTCCTGAGTTGTTTTCAATATAGATAGGTGTAGCGGTAATCACGCCTCGGTTAAACCTCATCGGCTATGGTACCGCCACAGAAGTACATAAGCAGATTTAGAAATGAATGTGTGTTTTACGTCCTCTCGACCCGGGTAGGCACATATGGGACAAGCAGCAGATTTAGAAAAAGCATAACAAAGAAGACGAAGAGAGGGCTATTCTTAGATTTCTGTGGTAGTGACTTTTTCAGTCATTGCGGTACTAAAAATAGACGGGAAGTGATTTCATTGGTTGAAAACTATTAAGGGACCGTAGAGGAACACTTCTATACCAGTTTGGGTTAAACCTCATCGGCTATGGTACCGCCACAGAAGTACATTAGCAGATTTAGAAAAATCATAACAAAGAATTTCTTTGATGGTTTTACGACAAATAAAAGAGTTTGAGTTTGAGTTTTGAGTTTGAGTTTGGGTTAGCAGAGCTGTGAATTGTGAATGGTTAAACGCTATGTACGCTATAGCGTACATTAGTATTGAACGGTTGTAAAGGGAAGCAATTGAATCAACTGAAATATCCCACACACAAGAGAATGTAAAAACAAAAAGTGGCAAATGTCCACAGTTCCAGAGAGCAAAGCATTACACATGACAATAGAAATCCACACTGTTCTTAAATGTAAGGCAATACCCAACGCTATCGAAGCTTAAAGATACACTGACGCACCACGGTTAAGTCCCTTGTTTTTTTTTCTAGGTAGCTGTGACCCACATACAGATGTCCCCATCTTCAAATTGAGGCTGCTCTTTAAAATGATGTTTCGGTTTGAATTTGGGGGCATGTGTGTGGGAGTGAGACCTGGTCAAAACAAAATTTATTTCCAGCTATAAGAGGGAAAACCCGTGAAACCCGTGATTTGAACACGTGATCTGGTGGGTCTTTAAACGCCAGAAAATACCATCCTACTTCTCTGGTAAAAGCCAGAAGGCACTACCATGCAGCCTTCTGTGTTCCTTTTATAATAGTGCCTTATGGATTTTACCTTTGAACAATGATAGTCCCTGCTGGGATTTAACACTCGGAATACATTTGTGTGTAATGATAATATACAAAGCTCAGGCCTACGGCTTTCAGAAAATGATCCCCCCCCCTGTCTCTCTCTTTCTTTATCGCAATCTCTATCCCCCCCTCTCTATCGCTGTCTGTGTCTGTACCTGTGTCTGTCTGTCTTACTGTCTGTCTGTCTCTGTCTGTCTTTCTGTGGCTCTGTCTCTCTCTGTCTTGTCCTGTCTCTGTGTGTCTGTCTCTGTGTGTCTGTCTCTGTGTGTCTGTCTCTCTTTGTGATCGATCCCTACTGGATGGTGTTGTTGATCAGCGTATTGATTTATCTCGGTCGTGCCAGTCACCGAGAATGGAGAGAGAGACAGACAGAGAGGGAGAGGGAGAGAGAGAGAGAGAGAGAGAGAGAGAGAGAGAGAGAGAGAGAGAGAGAGAGAGAGAGAGAGAGAGAGAGAGAGAGAGAGACAGACAGACAGACAGACAGACAGAGAGAGAGAGAGAGAGAGAGAGAGAGAGAGAGAGAGACAGAGAGACAGACAGGCAGAGAGACAGGCAGAGAGACAGACAGACAGAGATAAAGCATAGCCCTCGGCCACTGTCTGTGTGTTTATTTTCTGTTACCTTTCTTACATTATTAATCCCCGAGCCGAAGGTTCGGGAGCTATTGTTTCTGTCTGATCCGTCCGGCGTGCCTCCGTCCGTCCGTCCGTCCATCCGTCCGGCTATTCGTCCGTTTTTCTCAAAAACTATTCAGTCTATCATCATCAAATTTGGTATATTAGTTTGCCAAGATGCAAGCAATCCACTGATGTATTTAGTTTTACATTAAGGTCAAGGTCGCGCCAGTTACGGGGTTCAAACCCCAAAACACATAATCGCTAATATCTCGCGAAGTTTTGCATGTATTTCAATGCAGTTTTTTCCCACAACATTTCTTGATGTATGCTCTATAACACAGTTGTCATGAATTTTTCTGTGCGCTCGTGTGCGCATGATCGCGCGCGTTCAAATCACGGGTCCGAACACACATGCGCCATGAAACAGCTTTGTAGCTATGTGGTTGACGCTCTCTCTCTCTCTCTCTCTCTCTCTCTCTCTCTCTCTCTCTCTCTCTCTCTCTCTCTCTCTCTCTTATCACCACCAGACAAAAGCGTCAAAATCTTACCCTTGGTACTCAATCCCTGTATATCAATGGTGAAATCATGGAAGAGGTTGACTATCATAAAAGTTTTGGACTTATTGTTGATCACAACCTTTCATGGTCCCATCAAATATCCATGGTTTGTAAGCAAGTATAAAAAAAAGTCTATCAACTTTCCAGGATAAAGCATTTTCTTGATTTAGATAGTCGTAAACTTTTGTTCAATGCTTATATTCAGTCACACATCAACTATGCCTCTACAATTTGGGATCTGGCAAGCGAGAAAAATTTAAAACCATTATGCAGTTTGTATAGACGCGCATTGAAATTGATCCTTCTGAAATCATCTTCCCTTACACTTACTGATTATCAGCGTTTAGAAATTCTACCTCTAAAATGGAAGCTTGTGTACAACAAAGCAATTTTTATGTTTAGATTAATGTCCGATAATGCTCCTCCAACATTAAAAAATAAATTTGAAATTAACCTTGTCCGTAATGTTTTTAAAATAAAAATACCTCTTCCAAGAGTTGACCTTTTAAAATCTAGTCTTGTATATTCAGGTGGCTGCTTATACTAATATCTTCCTTTAATGTGTACTCGGGCATTACTGTTTAAAAAAAAGAGTACCATAAGTATCTTATGTTGAAACATACAAGCAATGTTGTTTAACCCCATTCTTAGTTTCAAATATGTTTCCACTTTTGATATGTTGACATGTATGCATATTATCAACTTTGTTGTTGTTAAATTATTAACAAGTTTTGTATTGACTTATTTCATGTGTTTCCTCTCTCTCTCTCTCTCTCTCTCTCTCTCTCTCTCTCTCTCTCTCTCTCTCTCTCTCTCTCTCTCTCTCTCTCTCTCTCTCTCTCTCTCTCTCTCTCTCTCTCTCTCCTCTCCTCTCTCTCTCTCTCTCTCTCTCTCTCTCTCTCTCTCTCTCTCTCTCTCTCTCTCTCTCTCTCTCTCTCTCTCTCTCTCTCTCTCTCTCTCTCTCACTCTCTCTCTCCTTTTGTGTGTGTGAGGGAGAGGGGGGGGGGGGGGGGGGGGAGGGGGGGATAGATAGACGGTTTTGTTGTATCTATGTTTTCTTCTTCATGGATAATTCTTCGATGATTATTTTTTGCATGCTTCTTCATTATTTTTGTGTTGAATATATTGATTTTCTTGCATGTTTGTTTGAGGGCAAGATGTAAAAAAGCCCATTGTGTGCTTACTCTTTTTCCCTCAATAAATTTTTTTCGTTCGTTCGTTCTCTCTCTCTCTCTCTCTCTCTCTCTCTCTCTCTCTCTCTCTCTCTCTCTCTCTCTCTCTCTCTCTCTCTCTCTCTCTCTCTCTCTCTCTCTCTCTCTCTCTCTCTCTCTCTCTCTCTCTCTCTCTCTCTCTCGATTTCGGAGTAGCTCGGAGATTCTGCGAGGGGACTTTGCAGCCGCTCGGCGTTGCACTTGTTATTATTATCCTCCTGTTTCTCTCCCCCTCCACACTAGTATCTTTTCCTCCCACTCTATTCATAAGCATAGGCCTACACACGCGCGTGCGCGTGTATGCATGCTCGCGCGCGTGCGTGTGTATGCTCATGTACGCATGTATGAGCGCACGTGTGTGCAGTGTGTGCGCACGTTTGCGTGTATATGTTCGCGTGTGTGCATGCGTGTGCCCGAATGTCTTTGCGCATGCGCTTGTACTTGCACGCGCACACCTGCGCTCGTGAGGACAGTAATACGAGAAAAACCGGACCAACCAGCTCGTAACCTTTTCGACACTCTACAGCTATTTTGGTTTATTTCACTCTGGGTGGTATTGCTTCAGAGAAACGCTTCATAACGCTCTATGGCGAACGTCTTCGTTTGATTTTTTCCCCCCTACCCGCTTCGAGCGCTTCATAATACGCCTCGGGGAGGTTGTTCGTAATGACTGAACTGCAAGGTGGTGGCAAATGTAGTAGTATTTTGAGCTTCACCAAATTGGCGAGCGTTCAGTTTATAATTTTCTTCTCCTTTTTCTTCACCCTCCTTTTGTGCTTTTGTCGTTGGTGTTGTTTCTTGTTCTTTTTTTGCACACGCGCGCACGCACGCACACACACACACACACACACACACACACACACACACACACACACACACACACACACACACACACACACACACACACACACATACACACACACACATGCATAGACAAACACCCTCGCGCGCACATGCTCACACAATCACATGCTCACACAATCACATGCTCACACAATCACATGCTCACACATGTTCTCTCCTGTTTGTATTTTACTTTATTTTGAAAGTCCAATATCACCATTATGCGAACAGACTTTAAATTAAATCAATCAGTCAATTCTTCTTCTTCTTCTTCTTCTTCTTCTTCTTCTTCTTCTTCTTCTTCTTCTTCTTCTTCTTCGCCTTCTTCGCCTTCTTCTTCTTCTTCTTCTTCTTCTTCTTCTTCTTCTTCTTCTTCTTCTTCTTCTTCTTCTTCTTCTTCTTCTTCTTCTTCTTCTTCTTCTTCTTCTTCTTCTTCGCCTTCTTCTTCTTCTCGTAGGCAGCCAAAAGTTCATGGCCGTTGCCAATTAAACCTTTGACGCTAGTATGTTTTAGCAGTTAGCGATAACACCATGCAGAGCGTTACAATCAAGGAATCTACACCATGGTGACAACATGACCGTGTCCGTCTCGCGCTGGCACTACGAGAGAGAGAGAGAGAGAGAGGGGGGGGGGGGGGGGCGAAGAGAGAGGACACTCAATGGCTTAGAGCTTACATATACACACAGTAACCGACAAGGCTAAATGCGTTCAGGAATGACAAATTCGCCAGAGACTCATACGAGGACCAGTTCTCATTAAGGCATGTGGTCTCTTTGCGGTTGTGGCTGAGTCTAAAGCTTGTGGGATATTCCATGATGTTGATCTTTCTTTCTTTGCCTTGGCCTTAAAAACATATGGTCAGATATTCAGAGTGGAGGTCCGGGCGATAGGGCCTACTTTTGGATACAATACATGGACAAAACCCCCACACCTGAGCATACGATAGGTTTGAAATGAAATGTAATTGGAGTCTTGTGTTTCTTAAAACCCCCCCACCCCAGCAATGTTTGGGTAGCAGGTGGCATGCTTGATTTCCATGACAGTTCGTTGACTTTTTGAATGGACATTTCTTCGTACTGCTGAAATGTGAATATTCGATATGTGTGTATGTATAAACTAAGTTGTTGGATTTCCTGTCGTTTTTTGTGTGATATGCGTATGCCAGCCAGCTCGTGCTCTGGTCAGTGGGCTTACAGGTTGTAAAAGTTTCTTGTTGGACAAAATATTATTTTATTTTTTTCCTACAGAAGTTTTGTTTTGATTAAAAGGTAAGTAGATAGTTTCTTATTGTACGTTGTTTTGTTGTTGTTGTTGTTGTAAAGGTTTAATTTCTTTTGGGTGGGTGTGGGATGGAGGAAATGGATTGGGAAAATAGGACAGAAGTTGGAATAATGACAAGATTCTGGGTGGCAGTGATGAGATAAAACCTCTCTCTCTCTCTCTCTCTCTCTCTCTCACTCTCTCTCTCTCTCTCTCTCTCTCTCTCTCTCTCTCTCTCTCTCTCTCTCTCTCTCTCTCTCTCTCTCTCTCTCTCTCTCTCTCTCTCTTTTAGAAAGCAGTTTAACTTACTCGGGTGGAACTCTATGGAACTTTTTGCCATATCATTTCAAACAAATAGCTGGCATGAATTCTTTCAAAAAAGCATATCAAAATATTCTATTTCAAAATCTTAAAGATCAAATGTAATTTTGTTTTCTGTTTTTTCTTCCTCTTCTATGTTTTACTATTATTACTCATGTGTCGTGTGTGTTGTGACATGCTGCAGTATACCCTCCCCTCCCCCTTATTCCCCCTCCTTATCCCCCCCCCCCCAACCTCCCCCCTCACCTGTCATTACCCCCAAGCCTTTCTTTCTTTTTTTGTGTTACCCATTTGCCGTTTCACCTTTGTACATGCGTTAGTTAACTTTGTTATTGAATGTTCTATTTACTCCAGGGCTGAGTGGAAAAAAGCATTGCATTGCTTGTCTCATGTTTTCCTGGTTAAAGGAAATTTCGTTCTCGTTTTCGTTCTCTCTCTCTCTCTCTCTCTCTCTCTCTCTCTCTCTCTCTCTCTCTCTCTCTCTCTCTCTCTCTCTCTCTCTCTCTCTCTCTCTCTCTCTCTCTCTCTCTCTCTCTCTTCTCGCTGGTAAGAAATTTTATTTTGACCAGGTTTGACTCCCATACAAATGCCCCCAAATTGAAAAACGAGACAGAATGGAAGACTAGGCCCAGTCTAAATTCTTATCCTTGTACAATAAAGTGTCTGCAGTCTGAAGTCTGAAGTCTGAACTCTCTCTCTCTCTCTCTCTCTCTCTCTCTCTCTCTCTCTCTCTCTCTCTCTCTCTCTCTCTCTCTCTCTCTCTCTCTCTCTCTCTCTCTCTCTCTCTCTCCATTTTGCAGAAAGATGACAACAATCGTTTTCCTCGAATGGCATATAAGATTACGTACGAGTTAGGTGTTAGGACAACAACAACAACAACAACAAACAAAACCAAATATAACTGGACATCGAATGCGGTCTTCCTGAAGCGTGCTTAAAGACCCACCAGATCCATGAGTGAAAATCACGGGTTTCAGGGGTTTCCCTCTCTCGCTGGTAAGAAATTTTATTTTGACCAGGTTTGACGCCCATGCAAATGCCCCCAAATTGAAAACGAGACAGTAACTTTAGAGCAGCCTCAATTTGAAGTTGGGGGCATTTGTATATGGGTCACACCTACCCAGAAAAGAAACCCTAGGGATTTCATGTTGCCGGGTCAGTGGGTCTTTAAAATTGAACCAAGCAGCTGGTAATATACAATGCCTTTGTCCGTCTCTCTCTATTCCCCAATCTGCCCTTCTCTGTCTGTCTTTCCCCCCTTTATCTGTCCCTCTTCTCTCCTCCTTTTCCCATCTGTCTCTGTCTCTGTCTCTGTCTCTGTCTCTCCTTGCGCTTTTGTCTCTGAATCTTCCTCTGTTTGTTTGTGGCTCAAGCCACAAACCTATAACTCACTTTGTCGGTCTGTCTGTCTGTCGGTCCAAAATTGTCGCACATATTGTAAAAGAAAAAAAAATGCTTGGGCATAAATTAACATTTC
>CM065688.1:57562880-57565380 GCA_017654935.2 Phymorhynchus buccinoides | reverse complement strand
CTGCTCAAAGATGGTGTATTAATAGCGATTAAGATTGTGCCATTTTAGCTGCTCAAAGAAGGTTTGTTAGTAGCGATGAACAATGTGCCATTTTAGCTGCTCAAAGAAGGTGTATTGATAACGATGAACAATGTGCCATTTTAGCTGCCCAAAGAAGGTTTGTTAGTAGCGATGAACACTGTGCCATTTTAGCTGCTCAAAGAATGTGTATTAATAGCGATGAACACTGCGCCATTTTAGCTGCTCAAAGAAGGTTTATTAATAACGGTGAACACTGCGCCATTCCGAGTGTGTGTTGTTTTATCTTTACCTAAAATGACATATTTGCATATTATTGCATGTCTGCGGAGGTTTTGTATCGCCTGAACTGTGATAAGAACTTCTTACACAAGATTTTGGAGAGAAGATTAAAAAAAAAATTCTTTTCTTGAAAATAGGCAAAACGTTCTAGAAATAAAAAAGCCTAATAACATATTGATGCTAAGAGATCGTTCAGCTTTTTTCTGTTTTCTTCAGAGTTGTGTGGTGCGACCTTTAATTTTTTTTTAAAGCCACTTTCTTTCATTATTTTTTCTCTCCCTTTCTTTATCTGTCTGTTTATCTGTCTGTCTGTCTATCTATCTATCTGTCTGTCTATTTGTCTGTCTGTGTCTCTGTCTGTCTGTCTGTCTGTCTCTCTCTCCCTCTCTGGCACCCCACGCATCCCATCTCTCTTATTCTCTCTCTCATTCTGTCTCTCGTCTGTCTGTCGCTCCTTTTCTCTCCCCTCTCTCTCTCTCTCTCTCTCCCGCTCTCTCTCTCTCTCTCTCTCTCTCTCTCTCTCTCTCTCTCTCTCTCTCTCTCTCTCTCTCTCTCTCTCTCTCTCTCACATTAGCAGTACATTATCTTACTGCAATATGTTGGATTTGTCAGCAACGTAATGTTTATTTTGGACTCATCAGTAATGAACGTGTGTGTGTGTGTGTGTGTGTGTGTGTGTGTGTGTGTGTGTGTGTGTGTGTGTGTGTGTGTGTGTGTGTGTGTGTGTGTGTGTGTGTGTGTGTGTGTGTGTGTGTTGTGTGTGTGTGTGTGTGTGTGTGTGTGTGTGTGTGTGTGTGTGTGTGTGTGTGTGTGTGTGTGTGTGTGTGTGTGTGTGTGTGTGTGTGTGTGTGTGTGTGTGTATGTGTGTGTGTTCGCACGTGTGCGTGTTTCTGTGTTTGTGTGTGTGCATGCGCGCGTGTATGTGTGTGTGTGTGTGTGTGTGTGTGTGTGTGTGTGTGTGTGTGTGTGTGTGTGAAATATTTCCCTTTCCACTGCCCAGCCCCTTCTTGTAATTGTGACAATTTTGAACAAATGAATGTTCACATTTCTTTGATGTTTACTCGCAATGCCGCATTTCCTTATTCTTTTCTATTATCCTATATATATTTTGTTTATGTTATGATTTATATGCTCCCCCCCCCTACCCATATGTGATACGGGCACAAGGCCTAATCATTAAAATGTTTGACTTTGTGTTTTGTTTTGGAGTTGAGTCTCTCTCTCTCTCTCTCTCACACACACACACACACACACACACACACACAGACACACACACACACACACACACACACACACACACACACACACACACACACACACACACACACACACACACACACACACACACACAGACAGACAGACACACACACACACACACACACACACACACACACACACACACACACACACACACACACACACACACAACCTCACCCCATCCCTCACCCTCCTATTTATTCATTCATTTCTGTCAACACATCCATCTGTCGATCTGTTTGCTGCTCACTCACAAACGCGCAAATGACCATATCTCTTTTCATTGACATTTCATTGTGGGCTTCATAGCAGCACGAAAGGTCAATCATGTTATGCACAAAACGTCTTAGTTGAAAACGTGATATAATGGGCAATTTGCTCTCTCTTTATCTTTGTGTCTCTGTCTCCCTGCCTCTGTCTCTGACTCTCTCTCTTTCTGCCTCTCTGTCTGTCTGTCTCTGTCTCTGTCTCTCTCTGTCTCTTCCTCTCTCTGCCTCTCTATCTGCCTGCCTGACTGTCTGTCTGTCTGACTCTCTCTCTTTCTCTATGTGTGTGTCTCTCTCCTCCCCTCTGTCTGTCTCCCTGTCTCCGTCTCTGTCTCTCTCTGTCTCAGTCTTTCTGTCTGCCTCTCTCTCTCTCTCTCTCTCTCTCTCTCTCTCTCTCTCTCTCTCTCTCTCTCTCTCTCTCTCTCTCTCTCTCTCTTCTCTCTCTCTCTCTCTCTCTCTCTCTCTCTCTCTCTCTCTCTCTCTCTCTCTCTCTCTCTCTCTCTCTCTCTCTCTCTCTCTCTCTCTCTCTCTCTCTCTCTCTCTCTCTCTCTCTCTCTCTCCTCTCTCTCTCTCTCTCTCTCTCTCTCTCTGATCTGAGATGTCCAATAAAAAATGTATTATAACTGCACCACTCTTGTTCGATTGCTCTTATCAGCAAGTTATTAGCAATGGTGTGT
>CM065688.1:57545380-57555380 GCA_017654935.2 Phymorhynchus buccinoides | reverse complement strand
GAAAGGCGAAAGCATGTTTCAGAATATTCCGTCGCGTCTAACGAAAGTTCTCCAGTTAGAGGGACAGCAAGCGAAGCGTCTCTCTCGGCACCCAACTCACCAATACAACATCATGATCATCATCAAAACCTTTCCGAGAAAACCTCCAAACATCGGCATCACAAAAAGTCCAAATCCAAACACAGAAAACGCACGGCTTCTGCCGGTTCCGAGAGAGACTCGAAAAACAAGACAGTAGAGAAAGAGAGACAGTCTTCTATTCTGAAGCGTCCGCACGTACACTTCCCCAGTGGATCTGCAGTGGATACTAATAGTTCACGAACAGAACATGTTGCGCGTTTGTCTTCTCAAGTTTCTTCTACACAAGAGCTGGACGATTCATCTTCACTATCTTCGGATCAATCACTAGAACAACCAGTTCTGGAATCGAAGAAAATAGTTCGTGTGGCTTCTGTGACTGATGCTAAAGAAAACGAAGAATCTGCTTCAAAACCTGACAACTCAGCAAAAGAAGAGAGCGTGTCGCTGTCAGAGAGCAAACAAAGCAAAGAAGTTGAGTCTTTACCTCATGGAAAACTTGACCAAGACAAGAAGTCTTTGTCTGACAGTAAACGAAACGAAAACGACGCCGACGACGATGACGAAAGCGAAGAATCGTCAGAAAGCGATCCGGAAACAAACCGGAATAATGCTTCTGTTAAGATTGAGGATGGCGGACACGATGACCGGAAGCCGTTGGACGCCATTTCTGTGACGTCAGGTCACGTGGACCGGAAGCGGAAGTTGGAGTTGCGTCTGGAGCAAGCTAAGACTTCTCTTTCCTCTCCTCATATCACTGCCATGGTGGAGAGTTATGTGAGTGTGTTTGTCACTCTCTCTCTCTCTCTCTCTCTCTCTCTCTCTCTCTCTCTCTCTCTCTCTCTCTCTCTCTCTCTCTCTCTCTCTCTCTCTCTCTCTCTCTCTCTCTCTTTGTATGTGTGTGTACTTTATGTTCAATTTCTGACCCTCTATCTCTCCAGATCCCTAGGTATAAGCTTCCAACTGTTGGTCGGCGCTCTTTTGCTGTCTCAGGACCAACCTCCTGGAACAAACTTCCTCAAGACCCACCTGTTCACCCGTCATTAAAGCTCTGCTCTCTTTCTCTTCTCTCTCTTGCCATTAGGTCTGTTTCTGCTGTATTCCATTGATGTCATCCCTGTGTGTTCGCTTTGTATTGCGTTTTTGTTTGAATGCGTTATGAATGCTAACGTGTGTGTGCGTTTTGATTTGATTTGTATCAAGATTCAGCGCCGTGTAAATACTGTATGTTGTTGTTGTTGTTGTTGTGTGTGTTAAGTCAAGTCAAGTCAAGTCAAGTCAAAATTATCTTTAATGACGATAAAAGAGTAAGCTACAAGCTTTTTTTCATCCTGTCGTCATGAAAAGAAAAAAACACACTGAATCAATAAATGTAAAGATCAACAATGAAAATTGGCGTACGGAACCAAAACACAATGAACAAATCGTACATAAATCATGACTAGCAAATACATTATGTACAAAATATAAATAGAAATACAATCATACTTTGACAGGGAGAGAGCAAGAGGTGGGACAAGAAACAAAGTTTGAGACATAGACGCTGATAGAGACACCGTAAAGAAGAGATTTAAAAAAAAAAAGGAGCCTGATAGTGTGTGTGTGTGCGTGTATGCGCATGCGTGTGTATGTTTGTGTTACACTCGTTCTGTAACACCTTTTTAATACTCGCATATTCACATGCACATGTGTAAGTGTACAGCATTTTCTTCCGATGCCCCGGTATGCTACTTCCGTATTTCTATCCTATTTTCATTACTATGTTGGTTGATATTTAATATGTGAAACTGAAATTATTTATGATCTCTTTTACATCATTTCCTATATAAGCTATCCACAAAAAGTTAAGGATCACTTGCAAACTAATTCATAACTTTCCAAATAAGAAAGCCAATGCGTTGAATTTTGGCCAACATTTAATTCAATGCTTTAGTGATAACGATGCACAATTGCCTTCAATTTCGAGCAATCGTTTGGTCTGTACATTTGATCAAAGTGGGTACGTATCGAAATTTGATTTCCCAAAGTCATTGAAATCACAAGACAGGGCATTCTGATGCTCCCAAAAGTTCAGTAATGCGTGTATCCGCCATGGCTGTTCTGGCACTCGACGCAGCGAGTCCTCATGGAGTTGACCAGGGTGGTGAAGATCCTCTGTGGAAGCGCCTGCCACTCAGCCTGCAGCATCTGGTAGAGGTGCTGGGCATCCCTGGGAGGGGGGTGGTTGCTCCTCACTTTGCGATCCAGCTCATCCCAGAGGTTCTCAATCGGGTTGAGATCGGGACTGCATGCTGGCCACTCCATTCTGTTGACTCCAGACTGCTGCAGGAAGTCGTTGACCACCCTTGCCCTGTGGGGGCGAGCGTTGTCATCCTGGTAGACAGCCGGCGGTCCCATCTGCTGCAGTGTAGGCACAGCCAGCGGTCGAAGGATCTCATCCCGGTATCGGAGGCCAGTCAGGTTACCCTGTACATGATACAAGGGTGTTCTGTGGTGAAGGCTGAAGGCCCCCCAGACCATTACAGAACCTCCACCAAAGGCCACCTTTTCTTGGACAGTGGCGTCAATAAAGCGTTCCCCTGGGCGCCTCCAGACCCTCAGTCGGCCGTCGTTGTGGTTCAGGGTGAAGCGTGATTCATCACTGAACAGGACCTGGGACCATTGCTGACGTGTCCACCTCACGTGACGTCTGCAGAAGGCGCGGCGTGCTGCCCTATGGGCTGGAGTTAAGCGTGGCCGTACAGCTGGGCGACGAGAACGGAGGTTAAACCCATGAAGGCGGTTCCGTATGGTCTGCTGGCTGATGTTGATGTTAGTAGCCACCCTCAGCTGCCTTCGAATGATGCTGGAAGAGGCTGTTCTTGTCTGCAGGGCTTGTCGTTCAATGAGACGATCTTCACGTGGAGTTGTCTTCTTCGGTCGACCAGATCTGCGTCTTTCATGGACCCTCCCAGTGGCTGTGAAGCGTTGAATCAGTCTGACAATGACCGAGATGGACACCTGAAGTCGCCTGGCCACTTCTCGCTTGGGAACACCATCTTGGAACCATGCAACAGCTCGTCCCCTATCCAACTCGCTCAATTTTCGTCGTGGAGGCATTGTCAAATCAGGCCTAATACTGGTGGTATGTCTTCTTATAAAGCCAAGCAAGAGACAGCATCTCACACATAAACAGTAGTGCTTGCACGTGCATAATGGTTTTTCCATCTGGCTTGTGCAATGTGTTCATGCAGAACGATCCAAAACAAGGTCCTTTTTCGCAAGTTTCCGCTTTTTCTTTTGCTGCCAAGCTCAGTAATAGAGAATCACGTGCAATGTTTCCACTAACACAACATCGCCCACTTACAGCTGAACAAGAATTCATAACAATTTGGCTTGACTGAGAAATAAATAACAGGAGCGAACGGAGTTTATTGCGCACCTGTTTTCTCATAGTGATCCTTAACTTTTTGTGAGTAGTGTAGTTTTGAATAGAACTTTATTGAATTCGTTATGACCACCGGCCTTAAGGGCCAGCCACACGTCCACTAAAACCACATGACTGTACGATACGATTCGATCACGTGATCTCGATGCGCCAATCACATTTGTTCTTGGAGATCACGTGATCGAATCGTATCGCACAGTCGTACGATTTTAGTGGACGTGTGGCTGGTCCTCTAGAGTCTGACACTACCAAGAGTATCAAGCGCCACAGAAAGAAAGTATTGTATTGTATTTATCGTATTGCACAGCATTGTAATACATTGCATTGTACTGTATTGAATTGTTTCGCATTAGTTTTTCCTTCTTTCATTTACATAGAATTCCATAAACTATACCGTGTCACTTTTGCATATTGTCATCATACTGTGAATAATAATATAAAATATGATAGCATAGTTTATTGTTTTTGCGCCCCCGCTGTCTGGAACTCCTTGCCTGTTCACCTCCGTCACAATTCAGCACTTCCCGCTTTCAAAACCCAAATTAAAACTCACTTGTTTCAAAGAGCTTTCTCTCTGTAACTTTTCACATTAATTAGATGATGATTGAATGAATGTGTATGTTAGCCCAATTGCGTGTGAATCAGTGAATGTGAGCGCCTTGAGTTTAATTATAAAGAAAGGCGCTATATATATACTATGTATTATTATTATTATTATTGTCCGTCACCGAAGGTGAACGGACATTGCGATGGGCTGGGTTTTTTTTCTTCTTTTTTTTTCTGTTTTTTTTTTCTGTCTGTCCCAAGGATATCTCCCGAACCGCTTGACCGAATCGCGTCAAATTTTTCAAATTTTGTTGAAGATGTGCCTCCTTAATAGGAAGAGATCGGCACAAACCATTTTGCCGTCGTGACCTTGACCTTGACGTACGACCTTGAAAACCGAAAATCTATTTTTAGCCATATCTCGGGCACCGATCAACATAGGATGTTGAAATTTGGTATGAAGGTGGTTTGGCTTATGCCCGTTCTGATGATGGCATACCGATCAAGGTCAAGGTCAAGGTCAAAAAGATCGCTGGAGCCTGAAAATCGGAGGGTCATTTTTTTCCCTTATGTCTGTCCCAAGGATATCTTTCGAACGGGTTGACAGAATCACGTCAAATTTTGTGTGCTGGTGTGTCACCATGAGAGGAAGGCATCCGCGCAAACCATTTTGCCGTCGTGACCTTGACCTTGGCATACGACCTTAAAAACCGAAAATCTTTCAGGGGCCATAACTCCCACACCGTTAGTGTTAGAGTCTTCAAATTTGGCATGAAGGTACTTTGGCTTATGCCCGTTCTGATGGTGGCATACCGATCAAGGTCAAGGTCACGGTCCGGGCGATCAGTAGGCCTTGCAAGTGGTAGGGGTCTACACATTGGGTTTTAAGCCATATTTTCCACATTGGTACTTGACAGAAGCCCTTCAGATTGTGTGTGGTACTGTATACCCTAGAGAAGAAAACATCCGAGCATAAATTATCACCATGCTGACCTTGACCTTGAAGTGTGACCTTGAAAACCGAAATTTCCTTCTTTGCGCTATATGTTTCTTCTTCAAGCTGTATCTCGTGAACTAGAAGACAGAATCCCTTCCAATTTTGTGTCAGGATGTGACACTCTACGGGGTGTCGCAAGTGCGTGGCATTGCTGGTGACGGACATGTCTGCCGCTCGGCGACGCCCTTGTTATTATTATTATTATTATTATTATTATTATTATTATTATTATTATTATTATTATTATTATTATTATATTGTATTCTATAAACTCCTAGTAGAATTCGGACTGCCCTCACCAGGTGATCGCGTCCCATCTAATGCAGGGCCACTCATTTACTGTTCGTTTTCCTTCGCAGTTTGTTTTTGTTTTAAAACGCTATGCTCTGTTTTCAGGGCTCATCTGGGAGTTCCTTGGCAGGGCCCTCCGACATGTCGTTGCTGGCAGAATTCCGTAAGCTGTTCCAACAGGAGTTGATTCGGCTAAGGCTGGAACTGGACACCTTTCGTCACTTCTGCAGTAAACAGGTGTGTACTCTGAGTGTGTGTGTGTGTGTGTGTGTGTGTGTGTGTGTGTGTGTGTGTGTGTGTGTGTGTGTGTGTGTGTGTGTGTGTGTGTGTGTGTGTGTGTGTGTGTGTGTGTGTGTGTGTGTGTGTTCCTTCACTTACAGTATGGAGGGTCCTAGAGGCGGGATAGAGGGTCCCAGTGGCATTGCGAATGTTAAAAATAAATGTTCTAGTGCATCCCTGGGACCCCCTGCGCATTCTTTTAGAGGGTCCTTTAGAATCTTAGTGCTTCATAGACCCCCAAATGGGGGTCCCTGTGACCAAATAGGGGTCCCTGGGAGCCCTGGTTCGTGATATTTTCTAGAAGAGGACATCTATCGTACCTTTTTAATGTTGTTCGTTCGTCCGTCCAGAGGGATGATGACCATGCTTCAACAGTTCGTCCTTGTGGAAATCTAGGATGCTGGGTGAGTTCACATAATTTATGGCTAGTGAGGCCAATGCGAGCCAGGAAGGATCTCTGACAGTGAGGACAGGAGAAAGAGTTGGGGGAGGGATCTGTCGGGGTTGCAGAGCTGTGACTGTTTAGGCGGATCTTGCGTGCCTCACGCTTTGCCTGCGATGTCTCGATACGGTTCGCCTCGAAGTTGGTGGGCTCCCTTTGTTACTGCACCACGCCATGCTGGTCTGTTCTGTGCCGGGGTTTCCCATGAGGTGACATTGATGTTGAAGTTCTGTATGGACCCTTCCCTTAGAACTAAAGAACTACATTTTAATATATAGTAAACATTTGGATACCTTTCATACGCTCTGTAGGCTCCACAGGCGCGTGCGCTTATGGATATTGTACAGTGAGTTACGATATTAAGGCTGCATTCAAATTTAGCAACCTCTTTTAAAACCGTGATTACAACCAATTCATAGACACGGATGTACAGTGTGAATGGAAATCTGTTTAACGTCCTCCGATCTGGAAGAGACACATAATAAATGAGACATTAGTAGATATAAAGATGGTGGGAACGATCCTGGAGGCTCATCATACATCTGTATTGCTACTACTAATTCGGGACTTTACTGGTGTTGCACTGCTACGGGCATTGCCTCCAGGATCGTTCCCACCATCTTTATATCTACTAATGTCCCATATGTGTCTCTTTCAGACCGGAGGACGTTAAACAGATTTTCATTCCTGGAGGCAATGCCCGGAGGCAGTGCAACGCCAGGAAAGTGCTGAATTTTTAACAATACTATAGATTGATGCATAGTGTACAATATGTAGAATTCAAGTTTAATCTTCTCATGTAACAGAAAATAGGTTTTTAATATACATCCAAAGTAAAGTTGTTTCATTTTCTTATACGAAGAATTAAATTCTGGCTGATGAAAACGTATCAGATACGAATTGAATCCAAACACAGTTGTATTATTGCCGAGAGCTTTATTTTATTATAATTGTGTGTGTGTGTGTGTGTGTGTGTGTGTGTGTGTGTGTGTGTGTGTGTGTGTGTGTGTGTGTGTGTGTGTGTGTGTGTGTGTGTGTGTGTGTGTGTGTGTGTGTGTGTCTCTCTCTCTCTGTGTGTGTGTGTGTGTGTGTGTGTGTGTGTGTGTGTGTGTGTGATTAGAGACCATTGAAATATGTTATGCTAAAAAGCACTTCACGGGTGGCTAGATAATTCCCTTTGACAGACAAATGGTTGAGGAAGCAAAGCTAATTGAAAAGGAGAGAGAGAGGGGGAGGGAGAGAAGGCGAACATGTGTGTGTGTGTGTGTGTGAGAGAGAGAGAGAGAGAGAGAGAGAGAGAGAGAGAGAGAGAGAGAGAGAGAGAGAGAGAGAGAGAGAGAGAGAGAGAGAGAGAGAGAGAGAGAGAGAGAGAGAGAGAGAGAGAGAGAGAGAGAGAGAGAGAAAGAAAGAAAGAAAGAAAGAAAAGAAAGAAAGAAAGAAAGAAAGAAAGAGAGAGGCTGAGAGAGAGAGAAAGAGAGAGAGAGAGAAGAAGAAAAGAGAGAGAGAGAGAGAGAGAGAGAGAGAGAGAGAGAGAGAGAGAGAGAGAGAGAGAGAGAGAGAGAGAGAGTATTTTACCTTCAAAAGGAAATCCAGCCTGATGTTCTGAATCTGAATGCGGAAAACTCAAGTGCAAAGGTCCTCCAAAAAGAAGTTACCAATAAAAACAGTGAACAGCACTCACAATATAAAGGGAAAACGTGAGAAGAGAAGTGAAGGAAGACTCAGTCCTCAAGATATGTTACACTTCATTATATAAAGGGAAAACGTGAGAAGAGAAGTGAAGGAAGACTCAGTCCTCAAGATATGTTACACTTCATTATATAAAGGGAAAACGTGAGAAGAGAAGTGAAGGAAGACTCAGTCCTCAAGATATGTTACACTTCATTATATAAAGGGAAAATGTGAGAAGAGAAGTGAAGGAAGACTCAGTCCTCAAGATATGTTACACTTCATTATATAAAGGGAAAATGTGAGAAGAGAAGTGAAGGAAGACTCAGTCCTCAAGATATGTTACACTTCATTATATAAAGGGAAAATGTGAGAAGAGAAGTGAAGGAAGACTCAGTCCTCAAGATATGTTACACTTCATTATATAAAGGGAAAATGTGAGAAGAGAAGTGAAGGAAGACTCAGTCCTCAAGATATGTTACACTTCATTATATAAAGGGAAAACGTGAGAAGAGAAGTGAAGGAAGACTCAGTCCTCAAGATATGTTACACTTCATTATATAAAGGGAAAATGTGAGAAGAGAAGTGAAGGAAGACTCAGTCCTCAAGATATGTTACACTTCATTATATAAAGGGAAAATGTGAGAAGAGAAGTGAAGGAAGACTCAGTCCTCAAGATATGTTACACTTCATTATATAAAGGGAAAATGTGAGAAGAGAAGTGAAGGAAGACTCAGTCCTCAAGATATGTTAAACTTCATTATATAAAGGGAAAATGTGAGAAGAGAAGTGAAGGAAGACTCAGTCCTCAAGATATGTTACACTTCATTATATAAAGGGAAAACGTGAGAAGAGAAGTGAAGGAAGACTCAGTCCTCAAGATATGTTACACTTCATTATATAAAGGGAAAACGTGAGAAGAGAAGTGAAGGAAGACTCAGTCCTCAAGATATGTTACACTTCATTATATAAAGGGAAAATGTGAGAAGAGAAGTGAAGGAAGACTCAGTCCTCAAGATATGTTACACTTCATTATATAAAGGGAAAATGTGAGAAGAGAAGTGAAGGAAGACTCAGTCCTCAAGATATGTTACACTTCATTATATAAAGGGAAAATGTGAGAAGAGAAGTGAAGGAAGACTCAGTCCTCAAGATATGTTACACTTCATTATATAAAGGGAAAATGTGAGAAGAGAAGTGAAGGAAGACTCAGTCCTCAAGATATGTTACACTTCATTATATAAAGGGAAAATGTGAGAAGAGAAGTGAAGGAAGACTCAGTCCTCAAGATATGTTACACTTCATTATATAAAGGGAAAATGTGGGAAGAGAAGTGAAGGAAGACTCAGTCCTCAAGATATGTTACACTTCATTATATAAAGGGAAAATGTGAGAAGAGAAGTGAAGGAAGACTCAGTCCTCAAGATATGTTACACTTCATTATATAAAGGGAAAATGTGAGAAGAGAAGTGAAGGAAGACTCAGTCCTCAAGATATGTTAAACTTCATTATATAAAGGGAAAATGTGAGAAGAGAAGTGAAGGAAGACTCAGTCCTCAAGATATGTTACACTTCATTATATAAAGGGAAAATGTGAGAAGAGAAGTGAAGGAAGACTCAGTCCTCAAGATATGTTACACTTCATTATATAAAGGGAAAATGTGAGAAGAGAAGTGAAGGAAGACTCAGTCCTCAAGATATGTTACACTTCATTATATAAAGGGAAAATGTGAGAAGAGAAGTGAAGGAAGACTCAGTCCTCAAGATATGTTACACTTCATTATATAAAGGGAAAATGTGAGAAGAGAAGTGAAGGAAGACTCAGTCCTCAAGATATGTTACACTTCATTATATAAAGGGAAAATGTGAGAAGAGAAGTGAAGGAAGACTCAGTCCTCAAGATATGTTACACTTCATTATATAAAGGGAAAATGTGAGAAGAGAAGTGAAGGAAGACTCAGTCCTCAAGATATGTTACACTTCATTATATAAAGGGAAAATGTGAGAAGAGAAGTGAAGGAAGACTCAGTCCTCAAGATATGTTACACTTCATTATATAAAGGGAAAATGTGAGAAGAGAAGTGAAGGAAGACTCAGTCCTCAAGATATGTTACACTTCATTATATAAAGGGAAAATGTGAGAAGAGAAGTGAAGGAAGACTCAGTCCTCAAGATATGTTAAACTTCATTATATAAAGGGAAAATGTGAGAAGAGAAGTGAAGGAAGACTCAGTCCTCAAGATATGTTACACTTCATTCTATTCACATCAGG
>CM065688.1:57532880-57537880 GCA_017654935.2 Phymorhynchus buccinoides | reverse complement strand
TCAGAGAGAGACTGTTTATGTGCGCATATGTGAATGACTGTGTATGCGTGTGCATGTCTGTCTGTGTGAAGATGTGTGTTACTGTTTGTTTTATGCATGTGTGCATGCGTAGCTGGGTCCGTTCGTTTGTATGTGTTTTCAAAGAATCGAGTCTGTGAATGAAACAATGTAAAGATTGATCTCAGAAACAATACGAATTATCGATTGTCTTGTCGAATGTGGTACGAACTCATTAACTGTGATTGCTATAAATGGGAATTATTCATGATAATGATCGTTAGTCTGTAGGCCTAGGCCTTTATATCACACACACACACACACACACACACACACACACACACACACACACACACACACACACACACACACACAGCTACATGCGCATTAATAAAAGGATGTTAATTGAACGTGACCCCCCCCCCCTTCTCTCTCTCTCTCTCTCTCTCTCTCTCTCTCTCTCTCTCTCTCTCTCCCAAAGTACATTAAACATCTGAAGTCTGAACTCTCCCTCTCTCTCTCTCTCTCTCTCTCTCTCTCTCTCTCTCTCTCTCTCTCTCTCTCTCTCTCTCTCTCTCTCTCTCTCTCTCTCTCTCTCTCTCTCTCTCTCTCTCTCTCTCTCTCTCTTCTCTCTCTCTCAGCTCTCCTCTCTCTCTCTCTCTTCGCTCTCTCTCTCTCTCCTTCCCTTCCTCTCTCTCTCCATCTCTCGCTCTTCCTCTCCTCCCTCCTCTCCTCTCCGTCTCCTCCTCTGCCCTCTCGGGCCTCTCTCTCCACTCCTCTCTCTCTCTCTCTCTTCCAAGGTAGCTAACTTTTATTTATTCTTTGCCTGAACCTGTCTGAGCGATTCCTTCCCCTGACGTTCTTGGCCATTTTCGGGACCCTTCCCTCTCTTCGTCTGTCTGACTAACTCTCACATGGTCTGTGCGCGCGCGCGCGTGTGTGCGTGTGCGTGTGCGTGTGCGCGCGCGCGCGCGCGCGCGCGCGTGTGTGTGTGTGTGTGTGTGTGTGTGTGTGTGTGTGTGTGTGTGTGTGTGTGTGTGTACTGGCGTGTGCTTGATGTATTTTTTTTTCTTTCTTAAATTCGTTGACAACGTGGGTTTAGTCATTGTCTTCAAGTTGTTAATTTTTCTCTCTCAGATTCTGGAAGTGGAAAGCATGCTGAATCAGCGCCAGGCCATTTGTGAACGACGCCAGAGTGCGCTGCTAGCGCTTGATGAGGTATGGGATCAACTCTCTCTCTCTCTCTCTCTCTCTCTCTCTCTCTCTCTCTCTCTCTCTCTCTCTCCTCTCTCTCTCTGTCTCTCTTCTTGTCAATCTCTCTCTCTCTCTCTCTCTCTCTCTCTCTCTCTCTCTCTCTCTCTCTCTCTCTCTCTCTCTCTCTCTCTCTGTGTGTCTGTCTCTCTTTATCCTTGTCAAATAAAGTTTTCCAGTGTCCAGTCTCTCTCTCTCTCTCTCTCTCTCTCTCTCTCTCTCTCTCTCTCTCTCTCTCTCTCTCTCTCTCTCTCTCTCTCTCTCTGTGCCTGTCTCTCTTTATCCTTGTCAAATAAAGTTTTCCAGTGTCCAGTCTCTCTCTCTCTCTCTCTCTCTCTCTCTCTCTCTCTCTCTCTCTCTCTCTCTCTCTCTCTCTCTCTCTCTCTCTCTCTCTCTCTCTCTCTCTCTCTTAATAATTCTACTGCTTTCGCTCTATGAACTCAAGTAGACCCAATACATGAATTTCACGTGAATCATGATTCGCATCGTCACAATCGCATCGCATTGACAGCGAATCGTATGTAGTGTAGCAGACCCTTCAGTCCCTTTACTGTTGGCTTCAAAGTACAGAGCTCTGAACATTGTTAATTATAGACAACTATACAAATACAACACGTTGAATTTATTTTCTCTATGTGGTCTGCATTTACAGTGTGATTACTGTTAGCTTCAAGGTTTAGTAAAGTCTGTACACTTGTGTTTTATATAGCCTATCACCCCAACTTCCTATTATATTGAACGCTGATCTCTGTTTAAAATTAACTTAGAAACTTTTATTCATCCTATCAATGCTTTGCCTTATAAAACAAATATGAGTATACGGCATTGGTAGATGCGAAAATGAGATTAGCTGATTTAAAACTCGCCTATTTCGCGAATTAGGCAAAATTGCCGATTCCGCGAAATCGGCTGCCCTACCTGCGTAATCGGCTGCCCATTCTGCGTAATCGACTGCCCTACCTGCGTAATCGGCTGCCCATTCTGCGTAATCGGCTGCCCTACCTGCGTAATCGGCTGCCCATTCTGCGTAATCGGCTGCCCTACCTGCGTAATCGGCTGCCCATTCTGCGTAATCGGCTGCCCTACCTGCGTAATCGGCTGCCCATTCTGCGTAATCGACTGCCCTACCTGCGTAATCGGCTGCCCATTCTGCGTAATTGGCTGCCCTACCTGCGTAATCGGCTGCCCTACCTGCGTAATCGGCTGCCCATTCTGTGAAATGGGCAAGGAAAAACACCCTTTACACAGATTCGGCAAATCGTGAAATAGGCAACGATTTGCCGATTACGCGGAATAGGCAAAATCACTGCCGATTCCGTGGAATCGGCAATTACACAGATTCGGCACGACACATACAAAGTCTGATAATTTCAGGACATTGCTTTTCATTACAACACGTTGAATCTATTTGCTGTTTGTGGTCTATGCATACAAAGTCTGATAATTTCAGGACATTGCTTTCCATTACAACACGTTGAATCTATTTTCTGTTTGTGTGCTCTATTCGCAGGAGTTACAAAGTCTTCGAGAAGACATCTTCAACAAGAAGGAGACAATCCACAAGGACACAGACACCAGTGAAGAACGCGCCAAGAAAAACTGGTGAGTGGTCCACGAAGAAGACTGGATGGCTCCCGGCCAAGGGTCCTTGGCTATTTACTGTGTCTGTAGGCCTACATGTGATGCAACTGAAATTGACCCATGGCCAATATTAAAATGATGCGGCTGTGTCCAATGGAAGCTGTCTTTACCAGTGGCAGTTCTCCCTACACGTCGTAAAGAATTGTTGGTTGTTGTCACTCCACGGGGTGGAGTGAATGTGTGGGTGGCTCCATGAATGGAGCGAAGTCCCCTGATGTCGGAGTATGGCCGCCCATGTGGCGGGGCCCTTTAAAAGCAGACATACACGTAATCTTCCCACTTGTCCCACATGGCTACGGCCGGGAGGACGTAAAGCATTATTGTCCCCAATCTACCCACCCGGTGCCATGCGAAATGTACACATGGCACTGGGTGTGCCCCCAGAGCGTTTAAGCTGCGGGACGAAAACAACAACTGGATGGCTCATTAATTGACTTATTCACTGACTGATTGGCTCTTTGATTTGGTTGATTGAACGCGTGGCTAATTAATGGATTATTTGAGTGACTTGTTGACAAACCTGCTGGCCGGTCAATGGGCATGGGGGTGGAATGAACGACTTAGCTCCTTCTTTTCACCACATGGCGGCGCTGCGGTTGAGTGGGTCCAATGTACTGGCCACTGCAATGACCACCTTTTGCAAGAGTGAATGCTCTTGGTAGATGCTTGAGTACGGACCAAACAAGGGCGTAACTCTCGCCAAAGACCCTATTTGAAGCCACTATAAATGGCTGCCTTTTGCAAGAGTGAATGCCCTTTTGGATGCTGACAAACAAGGGCTTAACTCTCGCTGTCAAGGGCGTTAATAACCCTAGTTGCAGTGGCCAATAGAAGAGAGTTGAGTCTCTCTCCTCTCCCCCCCTCCCTCTCCCCAACAAAGGCTACCACTAGGTTTGGACCCACTCGACCGCAGCACAGCCGCGCTGTGAAAGGAGCGAGCTAAGTCGACCATTACTTTTAAATTGACCGACTAGCCTATATACCGTATTTAGGGACTGTAAGGCGCACCTGATTATAAGGCGCACCCCCCAAATGTAACACAAATTTGAGATTTGTGTTGCACTATTTTCTTGCTATTTTATCAGTCACATTATAAGGCGCAGGGATCTCAGTCTGGGGGAAAAGTATCGCCTTATAGTCCGTAGAATACGGTACTTATCTGACTGACTAAACGACTTGTTCACTGATAGACTTCGTGACTAATCAACCGACGGAACAAAAGACTAACAACATATGGGTTACCTAACTAACTGTCTGGTTGATTGAGTCATAGACTGAATGATTGAGTGACTAACTGACTTATTTTGTTACTGGCTACTTGGCCGGCTGAATAGGTCATAATAATAATAATAATAATAATAATAATAATAATGGGAATTTATATAGCGCTCTTTCTCACATGAGCTTAGTGCGCTTTACATTGATAACAAGAACAATAAAGGCAAACAAATAATGAATAATTAGAAAGTAAAATAAGCACGATGCTTGCACGCAACGTTCTCTTACTTCCTCACACACACACACACACACACACACACACACACACACACACGCGCGCGCGCGCGCCGCGCGTACACACGCACACACACACACACACACACACACGCACGCACGCACGCACACACATGCACACACACGCGCGCGCGCACACACATACACACACACGCACGCACGCACTGCACGCTTGTCTGCATTAGCTATGTGTTAACATCATTTTTTGCAAAGATGCGCGCGCGTGCTCACAGACACTCAAACGTTGGTTTCATCTCACTCAAAGACTGCAACCTCCGCCAAGGATGACGTTTTTGTAATGTTACTTTGTCTGTTTGCCTCTGAGCAAAATCGCTCACAAAAAAACTATGAATGGATGTGTGTGTGTGTTACCAGGGATCTGATTCGTCGTCATCTGACGGACAAACAAGCCATGCTGGAAGCAGCCGTTCAACGGTACAAGACCCAGATCGCCTCCTGTAATGCTGGACTAGCTGCCAAAGATACCCTCATTGCCCACCTACAGAAACAGGTATACACACACGCACGCACACACACACACACACACACACACACACACACACACACACACACACACACACACACACACACACACACAC
>CM065688.1:57450380-57530380 GCA_017654935.2 Phymorhynchus buccinoides | reverse complement strand
ACATGAATCATTTTGATACCCACGCATAATGCACGAAGACACACACACATACACACGTGAAAATTTTCACATGAGTGAAAATCTGACACTGTTTACTGAATATAACTACTTTTCTTACCTAACATTATTCTTGACTGTTGTTTATGAAAAGTAATAAATGTAAAATTGGCTTGAACAAAATAAATGAACTAAAAGTTCCTCCCGGAACAGCTGTGCATTTACTATCTTTCTGACTTTCGGCCCATTCTCCTGCCTTTCCACCAAAAAAATCTTCCATATAGTTTTTCCATTTGAGCTCTTCCGAAATCGGAATGTGTCGTCGGGCTGAATGCAGCGAGGAGACCAGTGAAAACTGGAAAACGGACACATACGTACTCATTGTGGCCTTATGGCCTGGGAACACAGAAGAAGAAGAAAAATAATGCATTGTTGCATACACTATTTTGTATATAGTGAATCGTTCCCTAGCAAACGTTACGCTACACTGCATTGGAGAACGCGTTGCGGGTAATACAGCGCCGTGCATTTTTTTTTTTGTAGGTGATAGTGGTCGTACTGAGTATGGTTTTAAAAGGAGATGGCGGAAGATTGAGGCGGGAAGAAGAAGAAGAAAAAGAAGAAGGAGGAGAAGAAGAAGAAGAAAAAGTTTGCCTTCTCTGGCCGGTCCCTGTCTACTACAGGGTGCGGTGTGACGTCATTGATGATGTCACAACTTTTGATGTCATAGCCCTGGAATGATGGTTTTTGGTTTAGACAAGTCAGGAAAGATACATCTCGAGACTGTTTTATTACAAATGGAGTATAACAGGTCTCTTTTACATTTTATAATTTTAAAAAAATCGATATTTTCTCAGTTATCCTCTGGCGGTGAAGGGCCCGGTGTACCGCTGATGTTAGGCTTTAAGGTCTACTACTACTACTACTAAGGCCGCATTGTCTGTGATATTATTAATCAGGATCGGGATGACTTTATGACAAAATGTAATGATTCTTTCTTTCAAATTTCAGCCATTAAATGATTTGATTGATTTGAATGTACTGAACTAACTATTTGAATGAATAACTTGATGTCATTATGTGTTTATTCGCCTTTTCCCTTTCTTGGTGTCTGTGTTTTGTGTTTGGTGAAAGGGGTACATGAACAAACCTGGAACTGCCTTTTTAATTTGATGAAGAAGTTTCTGGATTTTTTCCTCTGTTCTTTTGCCTGCACAGAGCTATGCGGATAGGTACCGTAGGCGACCTTGATAGGAGGTTTGTACATTTGTTTTTAATGATAGTTCCCTCTACCTTTGTTGTATTATTATAGTGTGTATCTTTATTCGTCTTCTTTAATCCAAAGACGCTTCTTCTTTCTCTTCATCATGTTTTCATCCATTTTGTCTGGATACGTGAAACCTGTTACCTCAGGCACGTACCTTCAGGACAATGGGTGGATGCCTCGTGCCTCCAAACGGGGAGCTGGACGACCCCGCCCCTCCACGAGTCTCTCCCAGTGGGGATACCGGGGTTGGGGTGTCTTTCATTACAAGTAGTTCCCCCACCTTCTGGAAGTTCTGTGCTGGCAATGTCCTCAAATATATCACTCTCTTTGATTCGGACCTTTCCCTTGCCTTACAGCTATTTTCCTGCCTTATTGACCCATTCTCCTGCCTAAAAACAAAAAACATTCAAATAATTTTCTGCTTTTAGCTCCTCCGAAATCAGAATGTATTGGCTGAATGCAGCGGGGAGACCAGTGAAAACTGAAAACCAGACACAGACGTACCTCACTCATTATGGCCATATGGCCTGGGAACACAGAAGAAGAAGTCATTTACCTCTGAAGACCTTGCTTCACACATACAACTGTAGTCGTAAGGCTATCCAACTGTGACATTTGTCAGGCATGAATCTTATAAAACTCTACTGTCTACACAGATCTGATGAAAATATACTAGTTTCGTTCACTTATATTTGTAGACACCAATACACGAATCTGATGACATATGTACCAGACATTTTATCGGTTTCGTGTATTGGGGTCTACATGAATACAGTGAAGTATTTCACCAGAATCATGTCTCACAGACGTCCGAAGTTGGACAGCCGTACAACTGAAGTTGGATGTGTTAATGTCCAGCCACACTACATACGATGCGATTCGATTGTCACACGATGTCTGTGAGTCATGAATCACGTGAAATACGTCTAAAAATAACTAGTATTTTCAGCACACTGCTCAAGTTGACCCCAATGCATGAATCAAATGAAATGTCTGATACAAAAATATTGATGTTTCATCAGATTCGTGTACGGGGGACTACAAGTATAGTGAACAAAACTAGTAGGATTTCATCAGATTCATTTAGACGGTTGAATTTGACATAGACCATGCGTCATAAATGTGACCTAGCACAACGAAAGGGACCATTCTGAAAAAATGATACTGTGAACAACGTCAGACAATTCTCTTTCGAATGATATAAGAAACATGATTGTAACGTTTTCTGTTTGAGAGTTATAGGCATTTGAAGTTGGTATAGGGTGACTGTCGGCTATTTTGAGAAATCACAGTCTGAAGTTTAGCCTAGCTGAAGAAAATGCATTAACCTACTCATTTTAAAGCACTTATAGGAGTATTTAGAGATTATACCGAAGATTTTCCTTTATAAATATAAAAGATGGGATGTTAGAGAGCACGAATATACCCATAGCTCAAAAAGGATTAAAAAAAAGATTTTTGACTTTGCAAGCATGTTGTGAGAAACTTGCCCAGCGACTTAATGTCCCTTTCGTTGTGCTGGGTCACAAATGTCAAATCGCATCGTATGTAGTGTGACTGGACCGTAACCGCTTCTCAATCCTGGCATCACACCACAACAGGCTGCGAGAACGAGATTAGGCCAATAAATCGGAAAGACGGTAGATGACAGAAAGCGAACGGAAACGTCAGTCAAAGAGAGTGACAGATTAGGGGAAGTTACAAGCACAGAACTTCCAGAAGGTGGGGGAACCATTGGTACTGAAAGAACCTCAGGTATCCCAGCGAGGAGAGTCTCGTGAAGGGGGCGGGGTCGCAAAATGTAAAGGCTCATAGTTGTGTGTGTGCCATTCTGTCGTGTACGATCATGACTTCCAGATAGCAGAGGAGACAGCTGCTACTCCAGGGGGGCTAGACTGCAATTTGATAATAGTGGAGATGCCTTGCTCCACGGTACATCCCCATTCTTTCGGCCAAGATGACAGCTAGCGTTGGAGGCGAAATAAAGACTAGTATTACGAGCCCATGAAAATGCCCCCTAAAATAAGAGCCATACTAATTCGCAAAACACAAAAATCTGTTGATTTTTTCTTTGCTGTGGGAAATCAGTTGTCACACCGCTCTCAGTCTTACTTTACTACTGGCCCAAGCTTGAGGTAAAGTCAACCAATGATACAACAGCCACTGGATTGTAATTGAAACGTATTTAAGATTAACATGTGCTCAGTTAAGATGAGGTTCAACCGTAAAGTTAGCGCTCTGTGAGAATGGTGTCTCCTCTGCAATGACTGTCCTATAAAACACTTTGGCCATGAGAGTGGGGTTGTATCCTGGGGCAAGGCAATTCTCGCGATTAATAAAAAACACTTTCAGCCCAGTTGTTTTTAAAGAAGAGCAAATGACTCCTCAGCTGTTTAGTGGTTTTTACGCAAACGGAAGTTTGTTGTGGGTGATCCTCCCTTGGATTGTGAAGCGCTTAGAGCTTAGTATGAGGTACAGTTGAGGAATAATATTAATATCTGTATACATAGTAACGTAATAACGATCTTCATTGTCATGTTTTGATAATATACCAAACATTAAAATGTCAGTACAATTTTCGTTGTTGTTTGTTTCCATTTTGGATGATTGATTTTAGAAGAAGAAAAATGGTGTTTTACGTCCTCTCGGTCATAGACACATATGCCACAATACCGCCACAATAAGTCATTTTTTAGTAACATTATGATTAGTGATTATTGATTTTATTGTAATGTCATGAATGTAATGCGTTGTTAGTTTGGAAAAGTCTCATTTTTCTGTAATAATTGTACATTATTTCAAATATATTAATAGAATGTTTTGATTTTTAACTTGTGCAGATTTTTTTAAACTAATAAATTGCTGTTCTTGACTTTGTGCTTTCATCAAAATATATTAATATTAACTTGATTTTGTGAAGATTGTTCTTTCTGTTTGCATGTATGAGTGACTGTCTAGGTATATATATACTGTCTAGGTATATACCTGTGTGTAAATGTATGCGTGCATGCACTCGCACCTTTGTGAGAGTGCAAGCATGTATGTATATACGAGTTTTTGTGCAAGCACGTGCGTTGTGTGTCTGCGCACGTGCTTGTGTGATGATGTCAATGCTAAGTGTAACCTCAAAAAGAACATTTTGTTTGCGTTTAGGAGTAAATACAGCATGCTGGTCAAAGTTATGAACAGTTACAAATAAACAGTATGTGGACAATGAAACTACCATGCAAAAATAAATCAGGTTTTTTTGGGCGACAATCTGGAATAGCATTTTTTTCCATAAAAATGCTTTTTGAAATTAATTGCAAAAATCATTTCACTAATGCTAAGAAGATTAGCTTTACATTTGTTCAAGGTAATTAACTCTAGTATGGCTTCATTATGTTAACCTCTTATCCCCCATATAAGAAAAAACCCCGTGGGGATACCAGGGTGTCTTTCGTACAAATAGTTCCTTCACCTTCTGGAAGTTCTGCTTGTAGCTTCCTCTCATCTGTCACTCTCTTTGGCTCTGCCTTTCCTCTTTGCTTACTGATATCTGATATTTGTCTGCCTTACTGGTCCATTCTCCTGCCCCTTTGTTCAAGAAATGTACAAAGATTTCCTCCATCCGGAGACAGACAAGCTGAGCCTA
Source organism: Phymorhynchus buccinoides (assembly GCA_017654935.2). Classification (NCBI taxonomy): domain Eukaryota; kingdom Metazoa; phylum Mollusca; class Gastropoda; order Neogastropoda; family Raphitomidae; genus Phymorhynchus; species Phymorhynchus buccinoides. Next base: position 57,525,482 of record CM065688.1, on the reverse strand, counting down.
TTTCTTAGTTATGCGCATAACGACAGCATGATGCATCTGCGCTCATACGAAAGGAAACTTTCTGAGCGATCGATGCGACGAAGAATAATAATAAGGAAAATAAATTTCTGAAATATCACGGCATTCTACCAGGGCATTGGGGTGTCTTGTCTTCTACGAATTGAAATGGAGTCATTCTTGAATGTAGACTCCCAGTCTCTGGCATTTCATATGGATATTTATCCCACATCCCGTGGTCTTCTTCAGCATTCTGAGGCTTGTAGGTTGCTGGAGGAAAGATTTGGCTGGGGTGAGTAGATTTCACTTGAATTTGTTTGTGTCACAGGCTGGATGAATTGACAGTCTGTGTAGGCTACCAATAATAGAATTGTAGACTGGTGGCAAATCAATACCAAGATCTCTATTGATAACTAGGTCTTCTCAGTCTAATGTTGATGGCCTTTTTTTAATTTTCCTTTTGACAGGATGCAGTTCTGTTTCAATGATGCTGGGGTTGGTCAAATCAAGAGAATGGCCACATTCAGTGAGGTGAGGGTAGAAGGCAGAGTCCTTTCTGGTTTGGCGTTCTTTGAATCTTTAAATGAAGGGCCTTTCCGCTTCCTCAATGTAATCCTCACTACATGGAGTGATCTTGGAGTCATCTTGATTGTGGGGGGGAAAAACCCCCAGACTTCAACGTCACTGACCAAATCACCACACAAATGCACAACGAGTGCAAAGCGACGCTATTTTATTGACAAGACCAAACAAAACATGTAATGTTTCAACATAAATGTCTTTTTCAAACAACACAGGAAACAAAACAATACTTTCCCTCTTCACAGTAGTCTCCAAATGATCTTGATTGTCAGAGCTTTTAGTTGCGTCAGTGCTTCCTAAAGTTAACCGTATCAATTTCCTTTATGATAATATGGAGTTTATTGTTGCACAATTGGTAGAGCATATATCACTGATTGATATTTGCTGCACCATTATTAAAATGTTATTTGAGAGAGAATAGAAAAATCAGCAGCAACAACAACAACAACAACAGGAAGTCCAGCTGTGACAAAGTCTGTAATGATTATATCTACATGAGTCCAACTTATGAAATGGTCATCTAGTGATTTTTACAGAGAAATTACCTTATTGCAGTGAGGAACTCTACTTGATCCTGTTGATCCTGCAGAACCATGCTAATGGAACAATTTTTAGAATCATGGGACAAAAGTATGCTGAAATACAACATACGGAATGAAGTTTTGTGAAAGAGTAAAATTCAAGGCAGTCGAATGACTAATTGTTAACTACTTGAAAACATGAACAGATATCATTGGAAGACAAAACAATACACTGGCTCTCCCTGTGGGGATACCGGGGGGTCTTTCAAAAAATAGTTCCCCCACCCCCTGGAAGTTCTGTGCTTGTAACTTCCTCTAATCGCCACTCTCTTTGACTCTGCCTTTTCCCTTTGCTTTCTATCATCTACTATCCTTTTCTGACTTGTTGGCCCATTCTCCTGCCTTTTTTCAAAAAAATCTTCCAAATAATTTTTCTCCTTTGAGCTCCTCCGAAATCGGAATGTGTCGGCTGTACGCAGCGGGGAGACCAGTGAAAACTGAAAACCGGACACGTATGTACCTTACCCATTATGGCCATATGGCCTGGGAACGCAGAAGAAGAAGAAGAATACACTGGTTAAAACAAAGTATTTGGTCACATAAAACAATACCAACAACATACCCTATTTAATACGAAAAAAGGAGTTGGGAGCAAAGAAAGGTAATGAATGTGCGGTAAATAAGCGGTAAAGTGAAAGTGTGGTAATTGATGACTACACAAGATGTTTTTATGTACATAAAGGTCGAACACAAGATAATTTAAATCCACATAAGTCAAAATACGAGTCAAAGATGGGAAAGCAATGGTTGGCTATTTAAGGATGGAAACCTTTTTTTTTGCTGTCCCATCTTCTGGGTCGTATAGTGGCGTTGCTTCCACGCCGCTCACTCCGAACCCCAATTCGCAGCTACACCCCAGGTCGTAGAATCCGAGACCAGCAGTCCAAGGGGAGCGAATCTATGTTAGGCCGTCAGGAGGCAACCAACCGAGGAGACACTGCACTGCTGCTGAGTCACTTCGGTGGAGTCCAGCGGAGCCTGTTCAGGACACCATCTACTAAGCCCCCTACTGACGACACTATTCTTTTCAGTAGTTGCGGAGCCAGCGTGAGTGAGGTCCTCCTCTGAGGGTGCCACCACGACTGTCCACTGACAGCTTCCCAGAACACACTGATCCCCATGACTTTGACCCGAACGCACCAAAAAACAGACTTGATTAGAAACCGAAACTGAGGTCACCATGAGAGCAGGGCATGCAAAGCCACAGAATTTGAGACATTTGTTTCTTTTTAATGATTGATAGAAATGAGGCGGATGACAACGATGATGATGATGCAATGAAGTTCCGTATCGGTCTGAGACTGCATGGCAGGGCTGCATTCTAAGCTTACTTTCATAATGATATCCCGGCGTTAACCAGGCCCGAGAACTACAGACACCTGCAGTGTTGGTCTTGAAATTAGAGCAACACTCGCAGAATCGCATCCGTTAAGCAGATGAAGCTCGAGTGTGTGGTTTCAGTCTTCCCATTGAGCCCATAGCCACTCACTCTGGGTAGGAGTCGGTCCAGGACCGAAAAAACCCTCGTCTCAGATGGGATTCGAACCCAAGACCTCCCAGCCAGTAGTATGCGACGCTAACCACTACACCACGGCGGCTAGTAAGGATGGAAAGCTTAGTACGCTCAAAAACAATCAAAGAGCATTTTGTGCATGAAGGTTAACGAGATATTCAACTTCCTGATAAAAAGGTTTGCAAAGAAAATAGGCATAGGCTACAGTTATTAGAACAAACGAAAAAAGTAGCAGTACTGAACATGTCAGGGCAGGGTTCCCAGGGCATCCAGCTGATCCCAAGTAAGGACCATATTCACAATATTTCAGGATCTATATATTATATAGCAACTTATATATAGAACAAATGCATGGAGACATAGAGATAGAGACGGAGTGGGAGAGAGTGTAATGCTTGCCTTTGTCTTTCGGCTCCCAGTCATTATAGTCTTTAGCTTTCAACCAACGATACTGTAAAGAACACTTTCCCCGCATTTTTATTTGAACGAGGAATGTGAAGCTGAAACAGTTGACTGACACAGATACTGCGTTTTCTCACGAAACGAGACTAAGGAAGAGTTGGACGAGATTTTAGAAAGTTCTCTTGAGTTTATGGTCCTCTTAGCCGTACATTGTGAGAAATCGTAAAGCAATGTATGCTTAAAGGGCACTGCCGCCACACCGACAGCATGCACCTTCTTATTTTTTACTGTGGTCTCGCCATCACGGGCAACTTTTAGGTGGTGTAAGGACATTTAAGGACCTGCCTGGCTGGCTGTGAATGTAAGCACTTCTAAGGGAGGTTTCCATTTGACAAAACATGTAGGACTGGTAAGGCCCCTGGGAACCCTGCTTGTGATACCATTTTTATAATCAAGAGGAACAGAAAGCATTATTCAATATAATGTGTCCATGGTTTTAAAAAAAAAGAGAGGAAAATGTGATCAAGGAAAGACATCTCGAAGCAGATGTTCACATTCGATAAAAGTGATACAAAAGTAATAAGAGTAATCTGACGGTCTACTTCATGAAAGTTGAAGACATGCTTTGCTGCTTACTGGTCACGTTCATTGTGCGTATCAAAAACAAGGGTTAAAGGGGACAAGGGAAAGTGGGTACTGCAAAATAGTTACGGTCACTGGATATTTATCACACATAACCTTACACACCCTTGCTTTTATTATTTTGCAAAGTGGATGTAAAAGTATTGACTGATGTAGTCATGTTCGACGAAAGCTAATTCAGCTGTGAATGCCTTGTTATAAGACAAGCGTTGCCGTACATACTTTTTCTTTTGTCTCATCAATTGTTTTTTTTATATGCTCTAAGTAACGCTGCAAACTGTTTCAGATTTCGTATGCACTTTCCTCATTCACATATCAGCCTGTACCAACAAACCGGTGAAGGAGGTAAATAAATTACTGTATGTGTTTTCACCATCGTCATCTGTTCGAAGCCACGCCTTCCCATCAGCATTCATCCAAAGTACTGTGTGTGCTGTAGACCAGTTCCTCCCAAAAGCCTGTACGATTTCTTTCACATCACCATCAACAATGATTTCCAGTTTTGCCTTTTTCTTTGTATCCTGAGAATCCGGAGTTGTGTTGGCCAAAAAGCAGTAGATGCCTGCCACTGGCGCTGTGAACATGCCATTCTGTTCATCGTAGCCGCCTCCATAATTATTTAAAACACAGTCACAGACCAGTACCTTTTCCTCGTTGCTGGTGGTCACTTCTTTAGACAGGTCTGCATGGAATGCTACTTGAGTGTTGGCCGTTTCTGAAACAAAACGAGGAAAACAGGATTAAACAAACAAACAAACAAACACAAAAAAGTACCACACACAAACGAAGGCATACATTACACACCCAAAGCCCTTTACCAATTTCTTTATGAAATAGTTCATATTTTTAGATTCAATCAAAGCTAAAGACATCAGGCATGAAAACTACTGTTAAAAAAAAAAAGAGGAAATTTTATTTAGACGCTAAATCCTTCCACCCGGATTTTCAGCTAACATAAAAAATTTGCCGACTTTTTGCTTGAGCAGGGGGGGTTCAAGCACTCATTTCACAGCATTTCGCATTCTACTTCACCTTCTAACTCTCAAGCACGCCATTCGCTGGTTATTTAGGCGGACATGTTTTGCCAGCGAGGGCAAGCGTCACTTGTCCAAATATGGGCAGCGCTGTTTGAGAATAACATTGCGCTCGCGAAAACGCCGGAGATACATTTTGTCCACAGAGACGGCGGAGATGTTTTCATGCCTCAGACATGTTTTCAACAGTGTGAAAGCTTAATAATGCAAAAAAAGGTATGCAAGTACACTGTGTTGATATTACAAAATCTATTTCCACTATACAATACGTTCGAAACTAATTTGACTTTTGACCTAAAATAATTGGGTAAGAGGATATAATATAGAACTTCTGAGGCTGCATTACAAAACTCCACAAGATACTCATACAACTGAAAGAGAAAGTACTTGTACCTTATTTACAATGCAAAGTTACAAATTTACACATTAAGAAAATAGAAAACCAAAAATAACTCACGAAATCGTGATTCCAGAGAGCTCAGTTTGTTATTCTTGTCTTGAAGAGAATCTTGCACGGACTGCACTTTCTGCTGCAGCGAATTGAGTAACTTTTTGTTGTCTTGCACGGAATCTTGCGCAGACTGCACTTTTTGCTGAAGGGAGTCAACCTGACTTTGCAGCTTGGAGTGGTCTCCGTGAAGACTGGAAACGCTACCCTTGACTCCCGCCATGTTGGATTTTAAATCATTACAATCGCTGTTCAGCAGCTCAAAATCTTGCATCACAGTGGCTAAGTTATCTCGTAAAGTTTTCACATTTGAGTCGAGCTTGGATTGCAAAGCCGTCTGATCTGTCTTCATCTTCAAGAACTCCTTCTTTTGATCGAACAGTTCGTTCTTCAAGGACGTGACTTCATTCTTCAGCTCAGAGATTTCTGCAGTTACTGCATCCTTTTCTTCCCTCTGCACAGCCAAATCCTGGAGAATGATGTTGTTCTTGTCCTTCAGAACTCCTAGCTCTTGCTGCAGTTTGTCGCTGGCGTGTCTAAGCGTTACAATTTCTTTTTGCAGAGAAGTTTGCTCGGAAGAATGTTTGCTGTTAGTGTTTTTCAGTGCATCCATCTCTCTCTGCATAGTGCTTTGCTCCGAAGACAGTTTGACGTTGGTGTTACTGAGTGTCGTCACGTGAAGAGCTAGCTGCATGTTGGTGGATTGCAGAGAGCTGACTTGTCTCGTTAAACCCTCAAACTTTTCGTAAAGGTCGTTCAGGCTCTGGTGGGACAATGTGCCTGAAGGAGACACTGCTGCCTTGCTACAGCAATGGAGAAAAGTTTCTGGGATGTTCACGTTTTGAGATGAGAAGTTGAGTGAAGGCTGGGCAGAACTGGCAATCTTGGACGCGGCTGGTTGGAAATGATAAAATAAGAGGATGTATAATACAATGAAATGCAACACACACACACACTCGCGCGCACGCACACACATGCATGCATGCACGCACACACACAAGCACACATTTATTGTCTTCCTTTCTTCTGGTGAGACAATGGTGTGGCACTAAGAAGAACATTCTATAAATAACTGAGCTTTTCAATCTAATCCAATCCAATCAAAGAGTACAGTTCAACTCAATGCAATAACATTACACAAAGCAGTACAATGCAACACAATACATAAGAACACAACACGATATTGCAAAACTGATGCAACATAATGTGACGAAACCAACACAACACTACACAATACAATGATAGAATGCAATGCATAAGAACGATCTCAACACAGCGCAACGCAACTTCATAGCGGGCTGATAATATTGTCATTTTTGGACCAATCGTGCACTTTGTGACAAGTCTTTGTAATTTGGCATGGTGATAGCATGGGCTTCGTATTTTCAAAAACCATCGCAAACAATTTGTGCTCGGTCTGTTATGACTTATTTGTTCAAAATCCAATATGGCCTCCGATGAGGGAATGGATCAAATTAAAGTATTTTTTTACAGCATAAGGCTTATGAAATGTAATTTTTTCTTATGCATTCAATTTTGTGTAACTGGTATCTAGGATTCATTGGATGTCTAGATGTCATTTTCAAGGTCAAGGTCATTTCTGCTTCAAATTGTAATAATTCTGGATGCAGCGAACAGGCGAGCAGACCAAGAGAGGGCAATGGGCTGATATTGCACTGAAGGTACTACACAAGTCAATTTTGGTTTCAAGTGATACACTAGGGTGTGTAGAAAATCTGTGTGAAAAATCCCAGAAAATCCTTTTGGGGTTTCCAAGTTATGACGTCATTACTTTGTGTTTAGACAGGTAATTCCATATCACCTGAAAAAATGTAAACAACAAAAAACGTGATCCGTTTTGATAAATCAAAGACAACATTCATGCATGTGTTGCATTAAGATGTGTAGAATCTTTCTGTGAAAATTTCCCATTGGGGTTTCCTAGTTATGACATAATCAAATCTATTTTTAGACTGAAAACTCCATATTATGTGAATTAGGATGTGTAGAAGCTTTGTGTCAAATATCTTAGAATTTCCTCTTCTGGTTTCTAAATTATGACATCACTCATTCTATTTTGTAGACTCAGAACTACATGTTGTGTGAAGCAATATCTTTTAAAAAGAAACTGACCTCCCGTAATTATTAGTAGCCAATATTTATGCATGTGAACCATTGTGGTGTGTCGAGTCTTTCTGCAAAATGTCCAAGAAATGTATCTTGGCGTTTCCCAGAAATGACGCCATTATTTCTAATTTTAGACAGCAAACTCCAGATCATGCTAAAAAATATTAAACAAAACAGATCTCTTTTACGTTCTTCCTCTGACTGCTGCACACTCAGGTTCCTCGGGTCCACACGAAATCGTTTGGTGAACGATCTTTCTACTATTTAGCACCTCACTTATGGAATTCCCTCCCACAACATGTCCGCTCATCTGACTCTATTTCCGCCTTTCGCTCTGCCCTTAAAACTCACTTGTTTCGGACATGTTATGATTGATTAGTGTTTGTGTGTGAGTGTGTGGGGGGGGGGGGGGGGGGGGGGGGGCGTTTTATTGCAGAAATCTTGTAAAAAATGTATTTACAATTATTTTATTATTCGTATTTTGTATGTAGAATGTCTACGTCTTGTAAACTTTAAATGCTTGTAAATGAGGTAGAAGGGTATTTTTGTTTTTGCAAAATTTGTCTATTATAATTAGTCATGTAATTGGTATGTCGATGGCAGTATGATTTTATTTCAAGTTGCAGTATTGTATTCAAACTTGATTGGGAATGTGAATGTGGTCTCTATGGTTCTTCTTAGAATGTTCATGTTGTAACTATTTTACTCTTGTATAATTAATTGTGTGCGAGTGTGCGTGCATGCATGTGTGTGTGTGTGTGTGTGTGTGTGTGTGTGTGTGTGTGTGTGTGTGTGTGTGTGTGTGTGTGTGTGTGTGTGTGTGAGTAAGGAAGTAAGAGAACGTTGCGTGCAAGCATCGTGCTTATTTTACTTTCTAATGATTAATTATTTGTTTGCCTTTAATGTTCTTGTTATCAATGTAAAGCGCACTGAGCTCATGTGAGAAAGAGCGCTATATAAATTCCCATTATTATTATTATTTTCACCACTACATACCAACTTTTGTTGTGTATTGTTTATACAGATCTACAACAATCTTTGTTTGAAAATTCAATGATTTCCCAATGGGATATCCGAGTTATGACATCAGTAATTCTATTTTTAGACTTCAAACTCGTTACTATGTATAATTATATCATTTATTTACTACAAACAAGTTTCTGCTGCAAGCAATGCCTTTATATGTTTAATAGAATATCTGTGAATGTTCCAGAATTTTCCTTTGAGGTTTCTCAATGTTGACGACATTTATTCTATTTTTAGATGGCAAACATCAAATTACCTGAATAATATATAATGACAAATCTGATATGTTTTAATTACAACATTCCAGTTTTTTGCTGCACTTGATGTATTTCGGTGTGTAGAATATTTGTGTGAAAATTCTTATAATTTTTCTTAGGGGTTTTCCAGTTATGACGTCATTAGCATAGCATAGCATATCAATTTGGCACAATAGGCTTATTTTTGAAGCCTTTTGCACTCTTGATATCGTTTCTACTGACATCAATGTACTTTTTTACCCATTAACTAATAGGCTTTTGTGTATTGATTTTGAATCATAATAAAGTTCCTCCAAATTTGAGGAGTACATCACGCTTTTACATTTTTCATCAATATGATTTTTGAATATGTTCAGTGATGATGCATTAACAGTCTCATTTGAAAGGTTATTCCATGCCGTTGTAATTCTATTCGTGAATTTTTTTTGGAGTGGTATGAGTATTGTTTATTTTCTTGGTAAGTTTGAAGTTATGACCTTGAGTTCTATCTTCTTCTGAAAGTGTTAATAAGGTTTTAGTGGTGCTATGATCATAAAGATTGTGTACAATTTCATAAACCTCGATAAGATCTCCTCTAAAATGTCTATACTCTAAACTTGGCAATTTCAAATATTTCAGTCTCTCTTTGTAGCCCATATTACTCGTACCAACAATTTTCTTTGTAAACCTCCTTTGGACACCCTCAATATGTTTCTTAAAGATAGTTATGGGCACCAAACAGGGTTACCGTACTCTAAAATAGGGTGAACTAAGGCTTTAAACAAAGGCACCATGATCAGTTTTGATTTATTAGAAAATGTCCTAATCCGGAGACCTGCAATACGATTAGCTTTCTTGACGACTCCATTGATGTGAGGTCCAAAAGACAGGCATGGATCTACAGTTACACCAAGGTCTTTTTCTGCATACATGTTTTCCAGTAATCTTTTAACATCACCATCATTCATGCAGTAACTATGCATAGGATTCTTTTTACCCAAATGCAAAACTTTACACTTTTGACCGTTAAAACTCATTAACCAAGTGTCAGCCCAAGTGACTAAAGAATCAATACACCTCTGAATCTTCTCTTTAGATAACAGGCTATCATCAACGTTGGAATAGGCTTTTGTGTCATCAGCAAACATTTTAACATCACATTCAATATTGTCAGGTAAATCGTTAATGAAGTAAATGAAAAGGGTATGGCCCAAGACACTCCCCTGTGGAACACCACTAAAAACCTGTATGTTGTCTGAGTAAGAGCCATTTACATTTACATACTGGATACGCCCACTTAAAAAGTCCTCAATCCAAGACAACATATTACCAGCAACACCATATCCTCTTAGTTTATGAATCAGTCTTGCATGTGAAACAGTGTTGAAGGCCTTGCGAAAGTCTAAATAAACAGCATCAACTGATGCACCATCGTCCAGAGAGGACATCCAATCATTTATTGTTACAAGTAATTGTGTGACACATGAACGACCTTTAGTAAACCCAGACTGATCATTAGAAAGTAAGTCATTTTCTATTAAATGTTTACACAATGAGTCCTGAATAAAGCCTTCGAATATTTTGCATACAACTGATGTCAAGCTGACAGGGCGATCATTTCCCGCAATACTCTTGTCACCTTTCTTAAAAATGGGTTTGACCTCCGCCTCTTTCCATTTAGTTGGTAGTTTACCCTCCATTAATTCTAGCTTTAAGCTTCGAAGCTCCATAATTATAATGTTAATGGTTTTTTAAACTGATTACTTTTCATTACCACAAGCCATATTTTTGTGGTGTGTGATTCATCAGGGTGTATAAAAAATCTTGGTATCTTTATGTTAAGAGTCCCAGAATTTTCTCTTGACATTTCTAAAGTATGACATCATCAATTCTATTTTTAGACTGCAAACACCATAAATGTGAACAAAGTGTGGAAAACCTAATATCTTTTGATTATTACAATCCAGATTATATTGCATTTGATGCCTTAGGCTATTCAGAGTCTTTATTTGAAATAACACAGAACCCACCGACGCACCCCCCAATTCCAATTTATAACGTTCTTCCAATTTATGATCTTCTTCTCCTTCTTCCTCTTTCTTTTATCTGTGAATTCTAAATTATGTAAAGGAAATTACAAAAACAAAAAAACAAATCGATGATCTGTACAAGCCACTTGTGATCAAAAGAGTTTAGGTTTTCTACAATTTCCACAATAAAAATAGAACTGATGCCATCATATTTAGAAATCTCAAGGGAAATTCTGGGACTTTTAACATATATATATATATTTATACACCCTGATGAATAACATGCCACCAAAATTGGCTTGTAGTAATGAAAAGTGATAGGTAAAAAACACAACAAAAAACATTATATGGAGCTTGCAGGCCCAAAAGTAGAATTGATTACTTCATAACTGGAAAACCCCTAAGATAAATTCTAAAGAATTTTCACACAAGTATTCTGCACATCCAAATGTAGCAAAAACTGGACTGTAGTAATTAAAACACATCAGATATGTCAATATATATTATTCACGTAATTTGGTGTTTGCCATCTAAAAATAAAATAAATGTTGTCACCAGCCGCCATGGCGTAGTGGTTAGCGTCGCGGAAGCGAGTGAGCCTTGAAGGCTTTGGCTCTTGTTTTCAGGTAATATGGAACTACCTGTCTTACAAAAACATGTTATAACTTGGAAACCCCAAAAGAATTTGTTGGGATCTTTCACAGAGATTCTACACACCCTAGTGCATCACTTGAAACCAAACTTGGCTTGTGTAGTATCTTCAGTGCAATATCAGTCCACTGCCATTTCTTGGTTTGCTCGCCAATTAGCAGCATCCAGAAATATTACAATTTGAAACTAAAAATACCTTGAAAATGACAATGGATCCTAGATATCACTTACCGTAATTTTTGGACTATAAGGCGATATTGTTTTCTCCAATTTCGACCTATGGCTATGCGCCTAATAAACGAGGGTGCCCTATTAGTGAACAAAATCGTAAGAAGAGAGGCAATGATTGCCGTGTTCAGTCAGTACAGTCTACTGTGAGTCAGACATCGAAAGTGGTCATGAGTCGCATATACGACGAATACTCATGTTAAAATGCTTCAAAATCCCAATGATCGTCCGAGATCCCGTCAAATAGATGCCATAGCCCTTCATTGGATGTAAAAAGCATCGTTTTAGAGCTTAAAATGCCATAATTCTACCAGTTTTCGCGAAGAAAAGTCCAAACACAACAGCCGGAAGTGGCAAAAACGGAAATTCGATGATTTGAAAGGGGAGCCAACTCTCGTTTATGACAGCAGTAATGGCAAGCGTCTACCGAAAGCATACAGGTTTCAAAGTTTGACTTTCTTTTGCGAGGTGTGTATTGCCTTATAAACGAGGGCGGCCTTTGCTTTTTATTTTATTTTATAGATTTCTCTTGAAAATTGCCCTATTCGCATTAGCAGCGCCTAATGATTTGAAAAATATGGTACACAAAATTAAATCCATAAGAAAAAATCACATTTCATTAGCCTTAAGCTGTAAAACAGTACATTAATTTGATCCACCCACCCATCGGAGGCAGCCATATTGGATTTAGGAAAAAAATACGTCATAAGGGACCAAGCACAATTTGTTTGCGATGGTTTTTGAAAATACTAACCTCATTCATGCCTATCACCATGCCAAATTTGAAAGACTTGTCACAAAGTGCACGATTGTCTCAAAGCCCAGCCCAACCTGATTCAACCCAACCTAATCTTCTTCCGATTGGGGATGTTTATCCTGCCCCACACCCAAAGTCTTCACTTAGACTGCTATCTGTACCAACCCATTCAAACCATACCCACCCAACCAAACCCATCCCAACCCGATTTAACCCAACCCACCCCAGATCCGACACTATACAACAAAACCAAACCCAACCCAACTCAAACTTACCATCTTGGGGGGGATTGTGAAGCCGAGTCACACAGCCTCCGTGGCATAGTTTGCCATGGACAGGCCGACACATAGCACATATCCTGTTCTGGCACTGGCTACAGGAAAAACCGGCTGGCTGGTTTCTTTCACACAGGTCACAGAGTTTGGGTTGGGCTTGGGATAGGGTTTGGGTTTGGGGTGTATCTACAAACTCTGGGTGATGGTTGGTGTCGAGGTAAAAGTTGGTCTGTGAAAAAAAAAGAAGAGATAAAAAAAGGAATAAGTAGATCTAGAAGAAAAGGAAACAGACAAATAAATGATAAAGTAAGTAACACAGACACACACACACACACATATATACACACAATTTACATACACACACACATACACTTATACACACATGCATGCACACACACACAGTACACACACACACACAGACACACACAAAGAAAGAGAGAGAGAGAGAGAGAGAGAGAGAGAGAGAGAGAGAGAGAGAGAGAGAGAGAGAGAGAGAGAGAGAGAGAGAGAGAGAGAGAGAGACTCACAGAGAGAGGGAGAGAGAGATAGAAACAGAGACAATTAGAGAGAGACAGAGAGAGAGAGACAGAGACACAGAGGGATACACAAACAGTGAAACACAGAGAATTAATTTCTTTTTTGTCACTATCGTTGCACTAAAGTGAAACTGATTAAAGCCACACATTGTCGACCCTCTTGTCAGTCACAAAGATAACTGTTAACTGCTATCCCCACTCAAATAATAGCGATACCCAATACATTGTTCATTTACACAATGTGACATCCCTCAGCATACCGTATAATTTTTGCTAATAAAAGTTTTAATTATTAAGCAATCATTCTTATTTTTCATGTTCATGAAGAAAATTCAATGCATTTTTACTGTATTGGAGTTATTACACTTTTAAGGTAGTTCAGTGCATAACATCATGTCAGAGATAATTAAGCATTTTTGACTTTGACCTTGACTTTGGCTTTGAGTCAAACCTAAAATATTGGAAGTCTTATATGACATTGTGAATTACAAAAATGTAAGCAATTGCTCTGATTTGGTGGTGCATATATATATATACATCATTATCATCATTATCAATACCACCACTATCATAATCATCACAACCATCATCAAGACAATCACCATCATTATCATGATATTCAATCAATCAACCAGTTAATCAATGTATTAGTTTCAAATAAGAAGAATTCAGCTTGTGCATGGGGGAAAATCAATACAGTCAATCAATTTATTAGTTTATAAGAAGAATTCAGCAGCATGGGGGACATGGTCACATATTAAAGTAACACAGCAGGACTGGCCAGACTTTAAAATTTTCAATATCCCTCCGGGCGAGTAACTTAAAATTTTTACTTGCCTGAACACATTTTCACTAACCTGAAGAAAACAACCAAAAATCCCCGAACACATGCGCGTGCACACACACACACACACACACACAGAGGGGAGAGGGAAGGAGAGAGAGGAAGAGAAGAGAAAAAAAATAAGTGGGAAAGAAATGAGAGGAAGTAAAGAGAAAGAGAAATAATTTGAGGAGAGAGGAGGGGGAGAGAGGGAAGGGGGAGGAGGAGACTGAGGAGACTGCCTTTCCTTTCTTTTCAGTGCAAGTGCTGGCATGTCAGCAGACAGATGAGCTTGCTTTGACAGTGGATTGGAAGAAGGGAGAGATCCAAAAAAAAATCAGGGTCATGCAGTACTTAAATTTTCAGTCACCCATCGGGCTAGTGACTTGAAATCTACTGGCCCACAGATTTTTCTACTAGCCAATGGCTGGCTACCAGGCTAGTAGTACTGGCCAGCCCTGCACAGACATTAACAGACAAGCCGCACCCACTTCAAAACATCTGCATCTACAACACACACATACACACACATACATAGTTAAGATCAACTGACATAAAACATAAGAACTGAAAATCACCATCATTATCAATCACCTGGAATTCAGTGGCTCCTCCTGGCGGCACAGGAATGACACGGCGACACGTGGGGCACGTGACGGTGCCTCTTGACCCCTCGCCTTCCCATTCTATGGCTTCTTCTTGGCCAGCCGCATCAAAAGTCTGCAAATGAAATTCAGAGGCCTACATTTCCAAACATCGCAACATTTTCATGCTGGTTTGTTTGTTAAGAAACAAACTATGGTCATTGTTAGTTTGCTTTTTTAGTCTTCCTTCACCTTGACAAAAAGTATTTTTTCAAGACAGAATTTTGTTTTGTTTTGTTGTGATTCATTAATTATCTTTTGTGCATTTTATATAGAAGTGTTGTGGAGCTTCTTGGTTCAATCATAAGTAGTGTTGTGGTGTTTTTTTGTTTGTTCAGTCATAAGAATTTGTTTTTTTGGGGGGTATGCTAGTCTGTCATTTCCGACAATGACTGCCAGATAGCAGAGGGGGCAGATACTATTCTGGTGGGTTGGGTGAGAATTTGTTTATACAGTGGAGATGCCTTGCCCAGGGTACATCCCCACTCTCTCAGCCAAAGGGATTTGAGGACACAGCTGGCGTTGAGGAAGATCCCCAAAGGTCAGCCCATCCCTTTGGCTGCAGCACCAGAGCCGGTGCCAAGCCCCCCCCCCCCCCCCCCCCCCCCCCCCCCCCCCCCCCCCCCCCTCGTTCCAGTCATATTCTTCCACAAGAGACTAAACCGTACCATGATTTTCCATTACTGTAGAAAATCATCTATTGTACAGCTCTCATGTTACTGTTGGCCCCTACTACAGGCTAATGTCAACCAATGATAAAAGCCATTTGAGTAAAGGGCCCAGAAAACACATGAAAGGAGTCTAATATAACACATAGTTTTGAGCTGTACAGCCTATGTTCTTTGGTTTAGGCTGTAGTGACTGGAACATGTATATCCCCCCCCCGCCCCCCATCCGATTCACTGGCTGGCACAGAAACTGTATTTTACTCTCTCTCTTTCATTGTCCTTTCTCCTCCTTCTCTCTCTATCTATCCCCTTATTCTCTCTTTGTCTGTCTCTGTCTCTCCTGCCGGCACGCATGAGTGATCTCTGCCATATTATGCATATAATTTTTTTTTTAAGACAAAAGGATGAGGAATACTAAATCAACATCCAAAATACACTAAGCTTAACAAACCTGCATACCGCGCACTTGTAAAACTAAAAGCAATATAAACGCACAAAGGCAGATATATACAGAGACAGAGACTCACACAGACAGACAAGACATACACACACTCAGACAGACAGACAGAAACGCACACACAGACACACACCCTGTCTCAGTCACCCCCCCCCCCCCCCTCGCATCAAAACTTATATTAGGGAACTAGGGGCCATAGATCAAAGTAGTGGTAAATGAAGAGCAGGAGCTGTGCCGGTCAGGGTTTGACCCCGGGGGCCGCTACGGTAGCCGGATTGGTCTTGCCTAGATCTGTGGTCCTTCTCTGCATGCAACATGTGTGGCCTTACTGTCACACATGTCCCCTACTCCTTTGCATGCATCATGTGGGGCCTGAGTTTCCCTGGCTGATCTGGGGGGACTTAACGGTCGTGCATGATACACTCTGCATGCATCATGCGGGGCCTGGGTGTCTCCGGCTAGACCGAGGCACTTAACGGTCATGTATGACTTTTAACTTGCCTTTCCCTCTATCACCCCCACCCTCCCTTTTTTTCTTCCCCTCAATCAATTCTTCAAAATCTAACTTCACTAAAATTTTAAATCTAACTCATAAAATTATTATCCTTGAACTACATTGCAAACGGAGTATCTAAAAATACTTAAAATTATTCCGGACTACCTTGGGCTCTATCTTCTCCCCATACTATACTACTACTACTACTACTACTACTACTACATGTACTACTACTACTACTACTAGTGAATCATTTATATAGCACACTCCTCCACCAAATGTGGAGCTCTATCAGTCTATGCACTTAACAAAAAAACAAAAATTAAAAGCAAGAAATTCAACAAAAACAAATAACTGCCCACACACATGCAAATAGGTATGCACATAGAACACCCCCCCCCCCCCCCACACACACACACATACATGCAGGCACGCATGTACACACACACACCACCACTCACCCTATCCAAGAACACAATGATACAAACTGTTGAATATTTTTCAAGCATGAACATTCTCACTCTCTCTCTCTCTCTTGTCTACCACTCTCTCTCTGAGTCTCTCTCTATCTCATCAGTTCACTTCTACCCTATCTTTGCTGAACTTATTTTCTTTCTTTTTCATACTACCCCCTAAAGTGCAGCAGAATCTTCAACGTGATGAAGTTGGCTGCCTAAGGCGAAGAAGAAGGACACACACACTGACACAGACTGAGAGCAGAAACTGAGATAAAAACACCAGACAAAAATAAAATATTTAGCTCTACGCCTCTAGTCAGACCTTTACTAGAATATGGTGCAGTTGTGTGGGACCCTTATCTACTGAAAGACATTGACAGTATAGAACGTATACAACAAAATGCTGCCTGCTTCATCACTGGCGACTATAACAGTATAAGTCTACAACGCCTGGCAGTCTCACCAAACTTCTCGAAAAAAAATGAGCTTCCATCCCTTCAACAAAGGGGGAAAGGCGCCAACACCTCCGCCTGACCATGCTCCACAGAGTGGTTGAGGGGTTAGTACCGGCCTTACCCCCTGAAGACTTCATCACTTATCAGAAATCGAGCAGACTGATAAGATCCAGACTTCCTTACTCGTCGAACCCAATCAGATCTTCAGTTAGAAACAACAACAAAGCAGTAAAAGTTCCATCCTCAAACACCAACCAGTTCAAAAACTCTTTCTTTGTTAGAACACCAACGGAATGGAACCATCTGATTAACACAAACAGCACTGTCCAAGCCAACTCCGTTGAGGCCTGTCGCGTGCAGATCTGTCGCTCGTGCAAATCTGTCGCTCGCTACTCATAGTAGTACTATGAGAGTCTGTATTTGCGACATTCACAAATTTCACAGAGTCTGTGTTCACAGAGTCTGTATTTGCGACATTCACAAATTTCACTTTTTCCGTACTTGAACCATTTACCTAACCCTAACCCTAACCCTAACCCACGGAAAAAGTGAAATTTGTGGTTCATGCTCAATGTCGCAAAATGCTGCAAATACACTCTCATAGGTAGCGAGCTACAGATTTGCATGAGCAACAGATTTGCACGCCACAAGGCCTTCCAAAGAAAGCTATCAAGCAACCAACACCAATAAACCGCCTCTGCGCAATCTCTCCCCGTCGCAGTTATGCCAGATTAATCACTACTGGATTGTAGCGACGTATTTCAAGTTCAAAGAAAGTTTCCGTGGCAAAATAATATAAACTATAAAGTATAATAAAGTGTTGATTGTGGCCACGCATAGCTAAGAAGAAGTTTGAAAGAAGAAGAAGAATCGCTTACCACCGATTCAGCCTTGACAACAAGACCCACCAAACACGGCAAACAATAAGTATGGAAGCATGGCAGAATCTTAGCCTGTCGCCCTTCGCAGTATGGCTCAAAGCAAATGCTGCATTGAAATCGACTATCAACTTCATTCATGGGCAAATTTCCACCCGTCGCCATCTTTGAATGATCTGCACTTTGCCAAGTTTCGGTTTTGACGAAAACTTCCGGGTTAAGTTTCTCTAGATAACGGTCGCCGCGCGAATAACGCTTACGCCAAACGGGGCGTAAGAAACACTTTAGAAAACGTTTGCAGAAGAATATTACAAGCTCTTGTCTGATTGGTCAAAATAATTTAAAAAAAAAACAAACTTTAACGGACCAATCAACAACCAACAGAGCTACCAAGGAGTTAGCCTACAAAGCCATGGTCAGGCCCATTCTTGAATATGCAAGCACAGTATATGGGCCCCGATCTCTGACCTAGAGAAGGTCCAACGCAGGGCGGCAAGATACGTGATAAACAGACACAGAAATTCATCCAGTGTCAGCACCATGCTCCACCAGCTACAATGGCCATCTCTGGCTGAGCGCCGCCACACTTCCAGGCTATTCATGATCTACAAGATCACAAATGGATGGCCTGTGTGAAATGCAAAGCCTTCAAGCCCATGCCCCCCAGCAGCAGAAGACAAAACCACAACAAGCAGTTCCAAAGAATTCCTGTTACAACCCACTACCTCAACAACTCTTTCTTCCCCTGAACCGTCTGTGACTGGAACTCCCTACAATCAGAAAGACGGTCCAGTCCCCCACGCTCAGCTCCTTCATCTCGAAGGTGCTGAAGCTCTCTGACTAAAAACACTAATACCCCCCTCCTCTCCCCCCTTCCTCATATTCACCCCCTACTAGTTCCGGATAGTTCGCCGCTTGCTTGGTGTTAGGCAAGAACAAAACGCCATGCGAACTATTGGCAAAAATCACGAACAGGGTGTTTCTTAGACCGTTTATGCTGATTTGCGCCCACGCTACGCAACGTTAGCCCTTGTGAAACGGACCCCAGGCTGACCCATGGGAAATCACTCTTCTTTCTTCTACTAGTCTATCTTATATAACTTCCCTTTGTCAACTAGAAGGGGAAAAAAAAAAATACTAACAAAAACAGCCAAAACAACGTGAAAAGAATAAAATTCTTTGAGCGAAGAAACAAAGACGAACTCAAGAGGGGAGCTCGAGGGAGAACCGAACTTAGCCATACGAAACGGGAAAATGGTCACTCTGAAACCCAGGGCTAGTGGAACTCAGAAGGATCCTATAAGAGGAGGCGCTTCCGCCATTATTTCTTCATAAATTTGTTTTAATTATTCTCTGATCGCTTCTCGGCCTTTTGGCTAAGACAGTGATTCAGGAACATCAATTTTTGTTTATACCCTGGTTGGTTTGTTCAGCCCGTCGTACATGGCGAAAGCCGATACGCGACGCTAAACTGAACTTCCATCCCATACAAAAACACACCAAAAAAACACACACAAAAAAACATAATTAAGAAAACAAATATTTTCACACACTTTTTGGGTTTCCAATAGAACGCGCAGGGTCTTTCACCTGAGTCTTTGGTTCTTCGTTTCACACAAATTAAAAAAGGCGCAGGGTCTTTCACCTGAGTTTGGATAGCTATATGTATTGTGCATTGTGTGCAGTGGAGATGTTTTTACAGATCAAGTTTCTTTGGTGGGGTCACAACACGGCCATGTTTGGTTGTGTAAGCCGCTGCCATCTTGGGTGGTCCGGGCTGCTGCATGGTTGGTCCTGGAACGAAGGCTGGCTGGGCTGGATCGAAGGCTGGCTGGGCAGGGCTGGAGGCTGGCTGGTCTCAGTGGTGCTGGCTTCATGGGCTGGTCAGCAGGTGTTGCCTGGGCTGCATGGCTGGGCCGCAGGAAACGCCGATTTCGCCTGTATTGGCCGTCACTGGTTTGCACCAGAAAAGAACGGGGTGCATCAGTGATCTGGGCGGGTTGCCAATTTTCTTCCTTGGACAGCTGGACGTAGACAGCGTCGCCTATGTTCATGGGTGGCAGCTGGTGAGCCGTGCGGTCATTGTACTGCTTCTGTCGGGCCTGCTGGAACTGGCGTCTGGATGCAAAGTCCTGGTAGGTGATGGACTTTGGCTTCAGCTGCTGGCTGGTGGCTGGCAGGATGGAGCGGAGTTATCGGCCCATGAGGAATTGAGCGGGGGAGGCAGTACCGTCAACGGAGGTGTTACGGTACTCAAGGATGCTGAGAGGGGAGATCCACCATCAGCTTAGGCCTTGTCCATGATGCGTTTGACGGTCTGGACAGTCTTCTCTGCAAGTCCGTTGGATTGGGGGTGACGTGTTCAAAGTCCCAGGTGTGGGCAAAGAATTTGAACTCTTCGGCCGAAAACTGGGGTCCATTGTCACTCATCACTGTCTCTGGGATGCCATGGCGGGCGAAGTGGGAGGACAGCTTCCGGATGACTGTGGTGGAGGTGGCGTTAGGAAGTTCGTCCACCTCGGAGAACCGACTGTAGTAGTCGACAGTCACCAGGAACGTTTTGTTGTTCCAAGAGAAGAGGTCGGTGCTGACTTTCTGCCAAGGACGGGATGGGGTGTTGTGGTAAAATAGTGGTTCTTTGGAGTTGGATGGGACAAATGGAGCACAGGTTGGGCACATGGCCACATGTTTGTGGAGATCAGTTGCCATGCCGGGCCAGAAAAGGATCTATCTCGCTCGCTGTTTCGTCTTTTCGATCCCCATATGGCTGGAGTGGATTTTCGCCGTCATCTCCACTGGAAGAGCTTTGGGGACGAGGATCTTCTCTCCCTTGAAGATGATGTTGTTGATGATGGACAGCTCGTCTCGGAAGTTCCAGTAGTCGGATATGCTGGAGGGGCAGTCTGTGCGTGACTCTGGCCAACCCTTTTGGATGGTGGACATCAGGGTTTGCAGCTGGGGGTCAGCCATGGTAGCCTCTTCTATCTGCTGCTCTTTTTTATATCGCTGATGGGCAGATTTCTGACGACTGCGTGGATGACGGACTCTAGGTCATCAGATGCTCCAGTGTCTCCTGGGTCTGATGGGGAACAGTGCCGAGATAGCGTGTCTGCCACCGGGATGTTTTTCCCAGGGACATGGACGATGTCCAGGTCGCTGGAGTCGGGGTGGAGCATGTGCCAATGGCTTCTTGGTGATGATTTCCAGTGGCTTGTGGTCGCTGTGGACGGTGATATGTCGCCCATAGAAGTACTGGTGGAAACACTGACAACCAAACACAATGGCGTACAGTTCCGTCTCTATTTGGGCGTAGTGCTGTTCAGTTTTGTTCAAGGATTTTGAAGCAAAGTTGATGGGTTTTCCGTCTTGGAGGATGGACGATCCCAGGCCATGTTGGCTGGCATCAACCTGGAGGATGAAGCGTTTGGTTGGATCGTACTATGCAAGGACTGTCTCACGTGAAATGATCTCTTTGGTGGTGTCAAAGGCTTGCTGTTGTGGTGTATCACAACGGAACTCCACATCATCCTTCAGTAGGTCTCTCATTGGTTTGGTTTTCTCCGACAGCTGGGGTATGAATTTGGCCAGGTATATGTGAACATGCCCAGCGCAGTCTGCAGCTCCTTTTGGTCTGAAGGTGCCGGCATGTTGATGATGGCGCTGACCTTGGAGGGGTCTGGTTTGAGTCCATAAGCCGTAACCAATTATCCAAAGTATTCCACTTGTTGGGCTCCAATCGTGAGTTTGTCTGGGTTCAGCTTCAAACCATTTTCTGCTGCCCTCTCCAGCGCTGCTCGGAGGTTGTGGTCATGTTCTTCTTGGGTGGCCCCGAAGATGATGACGTCGTCAACAAGGACAATAACGCCTTGTAGTCCTTCGAAGGTCTCATCCATTTTGCGCTGGAATTCGTCTTGGGCATTAACAATGCCGAATGGCAGCCTTTTGAATCGATATCGGTCAAACGGGGTGTTGAAGGTGATGAGGAAAGAGGATCTCTTGTCCAGTTTGAGCTGCCAGTATCCTGACGTGGCGTCCAGCTTGCTAAGGAACTTGGCTCCTGCCATCTTTGACAGAGCATCTTCCAGTGTTGGCATGGCGTAGTGGGGTCGTCTGACCGCGTCATTGAGGTCTCTTGGGTCGAGGCAGACTCTCAATTTCCCATTGGGCTTTTGGACAACAACGAGTGAGTTCACCCAGTCTGTTGGTTCGGTGACCTTTTCAACCACGCTCAGGTCTTCCATCCTCTGAAGCTCTTTCTGCAGATCATCCTTCAGGGCGTGTGGTACACGTCGGGGTGGATGCACTACAGGAGTGGCGTCTGGGCGGAGGTGGATGGAGACATTGCTGTCAAGGGATCCCAGTCCACTGAAGACGCTTTTGTAGTCGTTCAGGACGGACGCTTTGGTCATGGGTGGACAGGTTTCTGGCTGGCTGACTGACAACACCAATTTGATGAGGTCAAGGTCCAGGGATGTTCGTAAACCGAGGACTGGCTGCGAGTGTTTCATGTTGGCGATGACAAAGCTTTGTTTTCAGGCCTTGCCCTTGTAGCTGCACGTTAGGTCCACAGTCCCTCGGACGTCAAGTGCCTCGCCGGTGTAGCTGAAAAGACGCTGGTTGGTCTTTCTGATGCGAGGTCGGTCTTGCAGTTGGGAGAATGTTGCAAAAGGAATCACGTTGACTTGTGCTCCTGTGTCTATGTTGAATTTCAAACTATCAATCTTGCCTAGTTTAACTTCTGCATAGGCTGTGTCTGGTTGTTTAGTGTTGCCTGCAATGCAGTCTATGAAGAGTTCTTCAGGTTCGTCTTCCCTTCTGTCTATGTTGTGGATCTTCTTGGAGAGACACACCTTTTCGTAGTGGATCATCTTTTTGCACCCACGGCATTGCTCAGTGTCCAGAGTCAGGGCAGGCTCTTCGTGCATGAGATCCAACACAGTTTCGGCAGGTAGGCTTGTGGGGCTGGTTTGTGGGCAGACGATCTTCTCTCGCTTTGGACGGCGTCGACACTCGTTGGGGGAGCCCCAGGGTCCATGGAGGCAAGGTGCTGTTTCGTAGTCTCGTGTCTAACGCAGGTGTCGATGGCTGTTTGCATCGTGAGTTTGTCGCCCTCGTTGAGGAGCCTCTCCTTGATCTCGCTCGAGCACACTCCTGCAACAATCTTGTACCTGGCAAATACATTATTGGTGCTTGGGGCAGTGCGTTGCTGAAAATTGGCCAAGATCGTGTTGGGATCCTTTTGTTCTGCCTCTGTCAGATTCCAAGAATGGACACACGCGCGCACGCACGCACGCACACATACACACACAAAAACACACGCACGCACGCACGCACACGCACGCACGCACACACACGCACACACACACACACACACACAGAGGCACATCCATTTGAAATATTTATTCGCATAATATATAGATTCAGAGGTGTATTAGTAAAATAGATTAAAAAAATTGACAGTTCATCGTAAATTAAACAGACTAGGCCTACCAATAAACAAAAATCACTCATTAATTTAATCAGAGTTTCAACATAATTTGACAATCTAAAAAACGCAACAATGTACATGTGAATTTATACACATTGATGGATTTATGCATGAATAGAATAATTCAAATTTATTCATGAGTTTATTCTGTTGGCTGTATGGATTTCACATAATCAACTCACAATCACACATTTTTACAGGAACGTAGTTTGATATTTATTCACGTTGTATGAGTTTAATTCAATATGGTGAAGTTCTTTGCTGATAAATATATCCATACAAAGAAACTGTAATTCATAGGGCATTGTTCACAATTTTAATTCCACAAATTCATGAATTATTCCACATTATAACCAATATCCCGCAGTTGACGAATTTAACTAATTTATTGACGAATTTAATCAGTATCAAAAGTTTATAATTCAGCTGTATTCATTTCACGAAAATCTTTTCAATGTTACTATCAGGAAAGCAAACAATATTAAAACTTTACTCATTCAGTTCATGTTACAGCTGTATTCGTTGTATTCATTTCCAACTTTTTATGTATTTCATTGATTTATTCACGAATTCAAAATAAACAGTTTATCTTGAAGTTGTATTGATTATAAGTATTATTCCTTCGTGAACCTCCATTTTATTTCATTACTTTATTCACAGAATCAAACAATATTAAAATGTGGTCATTCAGTTCATCTTCCAGTTGTATTTATTTCCTTATTGCAGTTCCATTGCCTTATGAAACTCTACTCCTTATTGCAGTTATATTGTCTTTACAAAACTCTACTCCTAATTATTTGCAGTTCCTTTGCCTCTACAAATCTCTACTCCTTATTGCAGTTATATTGTCTTTACAAAACTCTACTCCTAATTGCAGTTCCATTGCTTTTATAAAACTCTACTCCTTATTGCAGTTCTATTGCCTTTATAAAACTCTACTCCTTATTGCAGTTCTATTGCTTTTATAAAACTCTGCTCCTTATTGCAGTTCTATTGCCTTTATAAAACTCTACTCCTTATTGCAGTTCTATTGCTTTTATAAAACTCTACTCCTAATTGCAGTTCCATTGCTTTTATAAAACTCTACTCCTTATTGCAGTTCTATTGCTTTTATAAAACTCTACTCCTAATTGCAGTTCCATTGCTTTTATAAAACTCTACTCCTTATTGCAGTTCCATTGCTTTTATAAAACTCTACTCCTCATTGCAGTTCTGTTGCCTTCACAAAACTCTACTCATTATTGCAGTTCTATTGCTTTTGCAACAACAACCTACTCCTTATTGCAGTTCTATTGTCTTTACAAAACTCTTCTCTTTATTGCAGTTCTATTGCTTTTGCAACAACAACCTACTCCTTATTGCAGTTCCATTGTCTTTACAACAACAACCTACTCCTAATTGCAGTTCCATTGCTTTTATAAAACTCTACTCCTTATTGCAGTTCTATTGTCTTTATAAAACTCTACTCTTTATTGCAGTTCTATTGCTTTTGCAACAACAACCTACTCCTTATTGCAGTTCTATTGTCTTTACAAAACTCTACTCCTAATTGCAGAATTGCAGTTCTATTGTCTTTACAACAACAACCTACTCCTAATTGCAGTTATATTGTCTTTACAAAACTCTACTCCTCATTGTAGTTCCGTTGCATTTACAAAACTCTACTCCTTATTGCATTTCTATTGCTTTTATAACAACAATCTACTCCTTATTGCTGTTCCATTGCTTTACAAAACCTCTTTTTATTGCAGTTCCATTGCTTTACAAAATGCTACTCCTTATTGCAGTTCTATTGCCTTTACAAAATTACTCCGTATTGCAGTTCTATTGCCTTTACAAAATTACTCCTTATTGCAGTTCCATTGCCTTTACAAAACGCTACTCCTCATTACAGTTCCATTGCCTTTACAAAATTACTCCTTATTGCAGTTCCATTGCCTTTACAAAACTCTACTCCTCATGCAGTTCCATTGCATTTACAAAACTCTACCCCTTATTGTAGTTCCATTGCGTTTACAAAACTACTCATTGCAGTTCCATTGCCTTTACAAAACTCTACTCCTCATTGCAATTCCATTGCTTTACAAAACATCTTTTTATTGCAGTTCCATTGCATTTACAAAACTCTACTCCTTATTGCAGTTCCATTGCCTTTACAAAACTCTACCCCTTATTGCAGTTCTATTGTCTTTACAACAACAACCTACTCCTAATTGCAGTTATATTGCCTTTACAAAACTCTACCCCTTATTGCAGTTCCATTACCTTTACAAAACTCTACTCCTTATTGCATTTCCATTGCTTTACAAAACCTCTTCTGACTCCTGTTCCATTGCATTTACAATGCTCTATTCATATTTGCAGTTCCATAGCCTTTACAAAACTCTACCCCTTATTGCAGTTCCATTGCTTTTACAACAACAACCTACTCCTTATTGCAGTTCCATTGCTTTACAAAACCTATTCCGATTCCTGTTCTATTGCATTTACAATGCTCTATTCATATTTGCAGTTCCATAGCCTTTACAAATCTCTACTCCTTATTGCAGTTCCATTGATTTTACGATTTTTTCTACTCCGATTTGCAGTTCCATTCATTTCGGGAAATTATATTCCAAGTCGCAGTCTACACTACTCTGCATAAGTCAGGGAACTGTCCTCCATGGCGGTGGAGCTGAACCAGCTGGCGAGTTTCTGCAGGTAGCCCCTCTCTTCCTCCCCCCTCCCCCTCAGCTCCCGAGGAACCATAGAGTGCCGGGACCCCAGCGTGATGTCTGACACCGAGGTTTTCAGCCTGACTCTTTGGCTGCGAGAATACGAATACGAATACGAAATATTTAATGCTTCAAAGCTAAGGAGAGAGAGAGAGAGAGAGAGAGAGAGAGAGAGAGAGAGAGAGAGAGAGAGAGAGAGAGAGAGAGGAGGGGGAGAGAGAGAGAGAGAGAGAGGAGAGAGAGAGAGAGAGAGAGAGAGAGAGAGAGAGAGAGAGAGAGAGAGAGAGAGAGAGAGAGAGAGAGAGAGAGAGAGAGAGAGAGAGACTCCATACATGCAGTCAGAAAAAAGGCATATAATGATTGTGATTATAATTTGTGCACATACACACACACAGACACACACACACGCACGCATATACACAGACACGCACAAGCATGCACGCACGCACACACAACACACTATACGAAACAAACGAAAGCACGAGAGAGAGAGAGAGAGAGAGAGAGAGAGAGAGAGAGAGAGAGAGAGAGAGAGAGAGAGAGAGAGAGAGAGAGAGAGAGAGAGAGAGAGAGAGAGAAAGAGAGAGAGGGAACAAGAGTGAGGAATGGCTTACAGCAGGTTTACAGTTAAACTCCTAACCATAAGAACCATTTGGAAAAAACCCAGCAAAAACCCCCCCAAAACAACAACATACACACAGAAGAATGATAATATTGGTTTTATGAATCGTATATATATTTTTCCTTGATACGTTCAGATGAAGAGAAAATAGATTAGTGAAAATCATAATTTAGATTCTTTCCTTTTTAAAAAAATCGTTATTATTCCTATGAGATAACCGCACAAAGATCTTGCGCACGCGTTAAAGCCCATTCCCCTATTCGGTAGGAGTAAGACAGTGTTGTGCCGGTGGGATGGATAACACGAACTCACATAGCATGCGGCGCTGCTGCACTAGCGGAATTTCACAGAGACTCGGAGTCTCTGTGACAATAAAATACAAAAATACCACAAAACAAATAACATGACTGCCACTATGATTGACTATGGCTGCCAGGCATAGAGTGGCAGCGCCAGAGGTAACGCGTTCGCCTCGTATACAATAAACCCGAGTTCGAACCTGGGTACAGGGGATGTTCCTCTCACTTTGCACTAGGCCTTATGGTCTGAACGTGGAGTCTTTCGGATGAGACGATAAACCGAGGTCCCATGTGCCCATGCACTAAGCACACATTAAACCCAGTGGCAAGAAAAAAGTTGTCATTTGGTCAAAATTTACCATGGCTGCGACGCGCTCTCCAGGTGCGAGCAACCCGAATTTCACAGAGACGCCTCTGTGACTACAAAGTGCCTAATACCTAATAATTAATACCTAATAATAATACCTACTACTACTACTACCGCTACCGCTGCTGCTGCTACTACTACTGCTGCTGCTACTGCTGCTACTGTTGCTGGTGCTGCTACTACTACTGCTACTGCTACTGCAACTACTACTACTACTGCTGCTGCTGTTACTGTTAATACTACTACTAGTCTATACTGCTGCTGCTGGTGCTACTACTACTACTACTACTACTACTACTGCTGCTGCTGTTACTGCTAATACTACTACTAGTCTATACTGCTGCTGCTGGTGCTACTAATACTACTAGTAGTACTACTGCTGCTGCTGCTGCTGCTGCTGGTGATACTACTACTACTACTACTACTAATACTGCTAATGTTGCGGCTGTTGCTACTACTACTACTACAACTACCACTGCTAATGCTGCTGCTGCTGCTACTACTATTACTACTACTATCAGGGGCGGACCAAATGATTCGTAAGGGGGGTTTCCGCCGTGGTGTCCAGGGAGCTGTATAGGTTCCGGGTTAAGGAGTAATGCCTTTTGGGGGGCCCAAGGGTCGAAGCCCCCGGAAACGTTTGCAATTTAGTGATTATTAAGGCAACAATCGAGCCATTTTTTAAAATACTTGTTATCCTTGTGTAAGCTTCATCATGGGATAGAAGGGGTGGGGTCGGTGTTCCGGAAGCCTAGGCCCCTCCCAGAGATCCGCCCCTGACGACGACTACCACTACTACTACTACTGACAATTTATATAGCGCTTATTGTCCTTATGGGGCTCTAAGCGCTTCACAAAGTACTACTACTACTACTGCTACTACTACTACTACTACCTGTGCTGGGCGTCGTAGAGGAATCCCTTATCGGAGACGCTGGGGTCGCTGCAGAGAGGGACCTCCATGTGGTTCAGTTGGCTGAGCATATTGCTGTCCATTGTACGGGGAGACGCACCCTCCTCGCCATCCTCTTCGTTGTCGCCTTTGAGCAGGGACTCCTCAGAGCTCGAGCCGGCGGATAACTCACCACTACTATGGCTGCTCTGGGCTTCCAGGGCCTCGGCTCTCTTCGCCATTTTCTTCTCCTCGTTTTGTTGATACTCCGCGGTCCTGACGACTGCCGGTATTAGTGTCTCTTTTTGTAGTTCGGGCATCGTCTGTTTCAGTATTCCGGGTACGGTTTCTTTCTTTAGTGTGGGTGCTACGGGAGCTGGAGCGCTGCCTTTCTTGAACAGGATGTTAGACAGCGAGGTGGAGCGCGTGTATTCGTCTGTGTATCTGGAGAACAGAGAAAGAAAGAAAGAAGGAGAAGGAGGAGGAAGGCATGAAAGAAGAAGGAAAAAGTAGCATGAGAACGTAAAGTGGTAGTAGCAGCAGCATCAGTTCAGTAGCAGAAGTACTAAACAGTAACAATAGTCAAGTCAAGTCAAGTTGATCTTTAATGAGGATAAAGGTTGAGGATAAAGGGAATAAGCATTACAACTTTTTTTACATTCTGTCCTCAAGAGAACAAAATAACAACAAAGACTGTGAAACAAATGAAAGTGCACATAAAAAAGAGTGCAACGAACAAAGAGTGCAACGAAAAAAGAGTGCAAAGAACAAAAAACCCATTCGTTTTACAAACCATCACAAGAAAGCATACAACTGTTAATTAGACAAATATATACATATGGTACATAAAAAAAAGGCAATTAATAAATGTATACATGCAAATGCAACTAAAGAAGAAGAAGAAGAAGGAAGAGGAGGAAGAGGAGGAGAGAGAGAGGGGGGAGGGGGGAGGGGGAAGGGGGGAGGGGGAAGGGGGGGGGGGGGGGGGGACGGGGGAAGGGGGGAAGGGGGGGAGGGGGGGGAGGGGGGGAAGGCGACAGTGGAACATAACGAGTCTTATCATACATTTTGACAACGTGACACTTCCAATACACTCTATTTAGAAAATGAGACTTCTCATACACCTGGGTGAAAGTCCTTCAGACATGCTCCTGAAATCAGGATGGGAAAAGCTGATAGTCTAGACAGAGTTGGCCGTCTTGTCATCCGGAACCATACTCTTATAAAATCAAGCATGTGTTCCAAAAACTGATAGCAGATTAAAACAAGATGATAAATATGCCATTCCAAGTCTTCAAGAACATTATCCGTAAGATGCAAGGCCTAATTGGACGTAAATATAATCTTCGCCCTGCAATTATAACACTACCCCCCACCCACCCTGTACACACCCTTACGCACACCCACCCACACACACACACCCTTTGGACATTATTTTTTAATGCGGTCACCACTTCAGGATTGGGAGGATTCAGAGAACATTGAAACGCGTCATTTCCAGGATTGAGAGAATGTTTGACTTCCACCCATGCAATACATCAGGGCTCCCATTTGGGGGTCTATGAAGCACTAAAATTCTCAAGGACCCTCTAAAAGAATGTGCAGGGGGTCCCAGGAATGCACGAGAAACATTCTTTTTAGCATTCACAATGCCACTGGGACCCTCTATCCCGCCTCTAGGACCCTCTATGCTGTAAGTGAAGGAGTCCCTGAACCCCTTGTTTTGCGGGACGATTGGGAGCCCTGTACATACACTCGAACAAAGTGAGACCTGTCCCTAAGCGTCCCACCTGGACAAATCGTAGGTCCTGATAGGCACAGTGACCTTCCCGTGGCCCAGGCGCTCCCACTGCATGTCTTCAAAGACCGGGTGGTTCTGCACCTCCGTTAAGCCCCTCATCCTGCCCAGCCGATGGTTCTCCTTCTTCATCAGCTCCTTCACGAACGACGAGGCCGCCACGGACACTCCGCTCAACGGGAAGGTCAGCGTTTTGCGAAAGTTGACCACCTGAAATACGAATACGAATCATAATATACGAATACGAATGTTTATTCAGATCAAGGTCTTGATCCCCATACTGATGGCGCTCACACCTACACATTTTCCAAAAGAGAAAGCTAGAAAGAAAAAAAAAGAAAAAAAATGACCGGCAAGATAATCTAAATCTAAAGTGTTTGTGTATGTGTATTTATTTATTTATTAAGACAACTTTTATAGCGCCTAATCTTTAAGCTCTAAGCGCTGTATGTGTGTGTGCGTTCACGCGGCGTACACGTGCACACCCACCTTGTCCAGAATTAACCCTTTACTATCCGCCACAACATACACCTTGTCCAGGATTAACCCTTTACTATCCACCACAACACACACCTTGTCCAGAATTAACCCTTTACTATCCGCCACAACACCCCCCCACCTTGTCCAGAATTAACCCTTTACTATCCGCCCACCACGCATACGCACCTTGTCCAGGATTAACCCTTTGCTGTCCGCGGTGAAGGGGTAGTGTTCGTAGAGCATGCGGTACACAGCCACACCCAGGCTCCAGTAGTCACACAAGTAGGAGTAGCCTGGCTTCTGGTAGGCCACGCGCAGAAACGGCTTAGGCATCACCAGACGTAGGACCTGCAAAACCACGGCAAAGGCTTGAGGCAAACTTGTACAGTGGAACCTCCCTTATAAGACCTCCCATTATAAGACTCCCTCCCATATAAGACCTACTTCTCTGAGACATTGCACTTCTTTGTAAGTATTAAAATTACCTCCCTTATAAGACCCCTCCCTTATAAGACCTCATTTTCGATGATTTTTGAAGGTATTATAAGAGAGGTTCCACTGTACTGAATCGTCCCCCCCCCCTCCCCGTTGGCAATAGGCAATAATCTCATCATCTCCGTTCTGGAAGTTCTCAAATTCACCATTGCTCATATTAGGTATTAGGTACTTTATAGTCACAGAGGCGTCTCTGTGAAATTCGGGTTGCTCCCATCTGGAGAGAGCGTCGCAGCCAGAGGCGCGCCACCCAATTTTTTTTTGCATGCGAGTTTTGTGTGACTGATGAGGTGGGGGGGGGGGGTGGGGGGTAGATTTGACCAAATGACAACTTTTTCGTTGCTACTGGGATTAACGTATGCTAAGTGCATGGGCACATGGGAACCCGGTTTATCGTCGCATCCGAAAGACCGTAAGGCCTAGCGCAGAGTGAGGGAAAAAATCCACTGTACCCAGGCTCGAACTCGGGTTTACTTAACGCAAGGCGAACGCGTTACCTTTGTGCCACTCGACACTCTATTATCCATTATTTGTTTTAATTCAAGTCCCCCTTGTTTACTTTTCAATGATTTCATGTGCTCCTTTTTGTCATACTCGTTTCATTTCCTTGACTCGATTGTTTTCATGTCCATTTTTCTTTGCTTGATGCATGGTGCAAGTATGTGAGTGAGAGGGCAAGGTGCAAAGAAGCTATTGTAGCTTATCCTTTTTACCCTCAATAGTATTTTGTGTTTCCTCTAATCTGTCACTCTCTTTGATTCGGCCTTTTTACCCCCCTTTACTTACTGTCATCTACTGTGTTTCTGCCTTCCCAGGTCCGGTCCATTCGCCTGCCTTTTTGTTTGTGGCTCAAGCCACAAACCTATAACTCACTTTGTCGGTCGGTCGGTCTGTCGGTCGGTCTGTCGTTCCAAAATTGTCGCACATTTTGACAAAATTGTCGCACTTCAAATCGAGGCTACACTTCTGGCCGCTCTCAAGATGTGCCACCCCCCTACCTATCTCGGTTAATTGTATTTTTCCGTTATTGCCTTTCTTACCATACATAAAGCTGTATTTTAGGAACATTTTTAGCTAATGACCCCTAGCCCTAACCCTAACCCTACCCCCCACCCTATAAGACGGAAAAACACAACGAACCACAACTGCGACAAATCGTGGTGTACTGCAGTACATAGTGGGGGGTAGGGTTAGGTTTAGGACTAGGGTTAGGGCTAGGGTTAGTATTCCAAAAAGATTATTAGCTAAAAATGTTCCTAAAATACAGCTTTATGTATGGTAAGAAAGGCAAAAACGGAAAAATAGAATTAACCGAGAAATGCAGGGGGGGGCACATCTTTACCTTTACCTGATGATGTATTTTAAAAGCGTACAAAATAATAAACATATGTAATACAGACACTACAACAGACACGAGTATGCGGTGCTTCTTTCGATGAGTATAAGTATAGGTAGGGCCACGTCTCTAATGACGCTGTGAAACACTGTCCGACTGCTAACAATTTCACTACTTTTCAACTTCTGATTTCTTACTGAGTACTCCATGCATGCCAAAGAAACACACGTGTGGCAGTGTATTTTTACCTCTATGAGATTTTTACCTCGAGCCGCGTAGCCAATCACAATCGTTTGTTTGTCCGCCATTGTGAATAATTACGAAACTAAGTGCATGGCTTTGTACATCGATTTCTCTGCAAATATGTAGATTTACACCCTCCTGCTCTATTTCTTGGTTCTTTCCGTTGTTTCAACTTCGTTAGGGATAGGGCGATGTTGTGTTAGGGTTAGGGTTAGGGATAGGGTTAGGGTTAGTAGTAATCACGGGAGATAAGTAACTGTTCTAATGCGCATGCGCAGAGGTAAATATTTCATAGGACTACTTATTCATTATGACACACGTCGATAAATAAAACAATCTTTGCTGCTTACGTCGATGGGGATTTTGTGTGGAAGAATGTTGGTTACTTTGAACAACTAGCGATGACAGGAGACGGAGGTGACGATACAAATCACGGCATGACCTAAGTTTTGACGCTACTATGCCCGTACCAGAAACGGCTTCTCCTGACAAACGGGTTTAGCGTTTTCGCTTGTGGACCAATGGAAATATCCGTTACACCAACAGAAACTTAACGCTTTCCGCTATTAGTCGATGTTCATATCAAAGAGATAGGGTCGATTAAGACCGCAAGATCAAGGAATCAAAACATAGCAATGTGTTTCAAAGCCAATCGAAGATTCATTTCGAAAGAATACATTTTGATGAGCACATGCTTAAAAAGTTCATTTTGTCCTCTTTTAAACGATGTACGGCATGACTGACCACCATTGTAAGCGAAATCGCTGTTTGAAGCAAAAGGTGGTAGACCGCATTCAGAGCTTGCCATTTTGGCTGACGTTCGATGGAGGCCTTTTTCAGTGATTAGAGTCTCAGACTCGGCCAGTAAATGTTTTTTCATTCGTTATTTACTGAAACAAATATCATTATTTTGATCTAGATTTGTTCTGTGGAGTTTCGCGGAGTTAATAACAACAAGAACATCGAAGTTTCTTTTTCTTAAAATACAATAAATGTATCGGAAGCAAAGCATCTAGATCTATAAAACATTCGGAGATTCCCTGTAGGCCTATGCTTGGTCTGATAATCATCAAGATTTGTTGGTGTTTTTGAGGTATAGGCGAAACTGAAACAATTAACAGAATACTCACGTTTTTCGCCTATTTCAAAGAGATTTTTTTGTAGTGTGTCAGAGTTGATTTTATATACTTTGAAACAGTTTTTTTACTTGGTCTAGATCTACTGGCTAGTCAAGAAACGGAACTAGGGACTTACGTCTGTAGGGCCTATATATAGTTCTGGCTCAGCTCAATAATATTTTGTCTCCTATACATCCCTGGTCTCGGGTAAAGAAGAAAATAAAACGAAATAAAAATCAATTAAATAGACAAACAAACAAACAGACAGACAAATAAATAAGTAGAGATCAGATAATGTTGTGGTAGTAAATATGCATAGGGTCTGAAACCACTTATGTGTTGGTATGATTTGTTTATGAATCAGGTAGACGAAGTAGGCCTGTGACTGTGAGACTGTGTGTGTGCGTGCGTGCTGGGGGGGGCGCGAGGGTTCCAGACCCCCTCTTTCTTAAAAATAATAAAACAGAGGGAAGAATAAGCGCATATGCACTCACACTCACACACCCATGCATGCATGCACTCACACACATGATTGTATCCAGTATTATGACTACACGTGCATTGCAAACTAAAACAAAGGTGTCTGAAGTACAAGTGTTGCCAATAAAATTTTAAAGTACAAATGAAACTATCGCTAATGGGTACAACTAAATTTTTTTTTTTTTTTTTAAATGCCAGTGCTGAGAATCGGAACCCCCCCTCCCCCCAAAAAACACACCCAAAAAACCACAACAACAATTCATGTCGCTGAACGGCAGCTACATTTCCTAGCGGGCTATACCTAGCACTCATCAGCACCACCAGTTGATAGGTACTTCATGGTTCGAAACATGTTTCAATAGGGGTATGAACAGTAATGGCATTAGTCCTTTTTCATGCCCAGATTGCACTATTTTGCTTCTCGGATTTAAATTGTTTCCTGGGGAGCTGCATGCCCCCGGAACCCTCTAGGGGTCTTGGTGCTTTGCACCTTCGATAAATTAGCCCCCACCCCATAAACACTTAGGTCCGGCCCTGCACAGAAACACACACGCACACAGAATGCACACACTTCTAGCAGGATCATTGGGGAATTTCAGAAAAAGTGCCAAACAAGAGTGTCGCTGAATGGCAGAAATAATAGTAATAATAATAGCAGTGAAGGGGGGGGGGGGGGGGGGGGGTATGTGTATGCCTATTTGTATGTGTGTAAGCGATTCCATGTCTTTGTTGAATTTTTTGTTTTTAATTTTTGTGTTATTATTTAAGAAAATTTATATAGCGCTTCACCTTTAAGCTCTACGTGCTTTACAATTGCACTAAAATTATTCACATTGAAAACAACCGCTTACATACCTTCCCACTATCCTTCATATTCACATACACACGCGCGCGCGCACACACACACACAAAATATGTACATATTTAACTAAAAATAGATAAAATATTATACATCATAAAATAACAATTTACAATCAGATTACATTGAGAAAAAATCAATTTTCAATTTACACATTCACAATAACCGCAAAAGTAAAGTATACATATAGGTACACACAAGGTTCACAAACATTCAAAAATAGACAAACACGCTCATAAAAGCAAATTAAGACATACTCGTATTCACCGCACTCACGGGTTTAAAACCAACAAGAAAAAATAGATTTAATGTAAAATAGATTAAAAGAAAATGTATTCATATAATATCCCTTTCACAGATACAGACACACACACAGCACACATACACACACATGCACGCGCGCAGAGAGAGAGAGAGAGAGAGAGAGAGAGAGAGAGAGAGAGAGAGAGAGAGAGAGAGAGAGAGAGAGAGAGAGAGAGAGAGAGAGAGAGAGAGAGAGAGAGAGAGAGAGAGAGGACAGTTGTTAAAATAATGAGAGGAACTGACGTTATGAATCAAAGCTACACACACACGCTCTCTCTCACACACACACACACACACACACACACACACACACACACACAACAACACAACAACACAACACACACACACACACACACCACACATACACTCACTCACACACACACACACACACACACACACACACACACACACACACACACACACACACCCATTACCATCACTACCACTCACCCCACCCAAAACAACAATACATAATGAAACAAACTGTTGAATGAAGCCTCAACATTCTCTCTTTCTCTCTCTCTCTCTCTCTCTCTCTCTCTCTCTCTCTCTCTCTCTCTCTCTCTCTCTCTCTCTCTCTCTCCATTGATTTGGTGTGTTTTTCTTCTAATATTTTCTTCTTTGTTGTTGGCGAGACGTAAACAAGCGTGTATTGTGCTTATTCTTTTCCAACATTAAAAAAGATTCGTTCGTTCGTTCGTTCGTTCTCTCCCCCCTTCTCTCTCTCTCTCTCTCTCTCTCTCTCTCTCTCTCTCTCTCTCTCTCTCTCTCTCTCTCTCTCTCTCTCTCTCTCTCTCTCTCTCTCAAGAGGGGGGGGGGGGGGTGAAAGGAAAGAGCAGGTGAAAATAGAGGAGGAAGCGTTACGAGAAAGATTGCCCACTGAATAATTGTATTTTAATTTTACTTTATTTCTAAATAATTGTCTTTTTTGGGGCATTATTATTTATTTATATCATTAAGAATAGAGTGATGTTCTTTATTTGCCTACAAAAATGATTTATATTATTTGACAGTATCCCCTTGCCATAAAGGCTTATGTATGCTAATGGCAATAAAAACCTATTTTATTTGATTTGATCTCTCTCTCTCTCTCTCTCTCTCTCTCTCTCTCTCTCTCTCTCTCTCTCTCTCTCTCTCGCAACAAAGCTGACGCAGACAGTCAATAAGGGGTGTGTGGGACGGGGTGGGTGGGATATAATCGAGAAGTAATGTGGCCTAAAGGTTGTGATGTAGTTTGACTAGGTGGGTTTTGAGAGCTGATTTGAAAGATGCTTAGGATTGGATATGGCGAATTTCGCATGGTAAGGAATTCCAAACTGATGGGGCCGAAAAGGAAAATGACCTTTATCCCATTGCCCATGCCACCATATCTTACTTCCTGGCCTTTTTGCATCCTTTCAAGAGATGCCGATTAAGGATTCATGGTTATAGGAACGTTGGCTAAATGGTCACTGCTCTGTTCTGACTTTGATCTTAAACTTGCCCAAGGTCACTAAGCTTCAAAATGTTCCCACTGGATGCCTTGGGTGTTACTGATTTGGAATATATAAGGTTGTATGTGTGTACTACGAATACTACAAAGACTACAGCCATAGGTCAAAGTTCAAGGCCAAGATCAACAAGATACAAAGTGACTCCAGGTACAATCCTTGGGTGGTCCCTATTAAGAATTTATGTGATTATATAGATACATGACCTATGAGTCGCTGACTACAGCCACAAGGTCGAAGGTCGGGGTCATACTGACCAATAATATATGTGGATGTGTGGGTGTATGCCCAATGGTTTTGGGGCTATAGAATTTGTTTAAATGACGAGGTCAAAAGTCAAGTTCAGAGACCATCACGCATTACATTGAATCAGTCTACTAATCTACCAAGCGTGACATTTTTTACTGCAAAAAATGTTAAAGATATGGAGTTTAAAAAAAAGAATAAATCTGAGGTCAAGGTCAAAGGTCAACAAGATAACCACTACCCAATATTATGAAGGCCCTTAAGCCAATATATCCACATACCAAGTTTCAAAACTGTATCTCCAACGACTTAAACATTATGGCCATCAGACCAAAAGAATCAAGTTTTCAAGGTCTAATTTCAAGGTCAAGGTCAGCGTGATTGTAAATTAGCCAATGAATGTCTTTTTGTCTTGGTAATACATCATTTCACAACATATGAAGCGACTTTGTTCAGCAGCATGCTTGGGACAGACAGACAAACACAGACAAGAAAAGAACAAAATCAAATAGACCGCAACAAACATACTCCTATCCCACAATAGTGGGGCAAAGGACAATACATCATCTTGCAAGACACTGTGGAGACGGTCAGCAGTTCTGGAGTACAAACATTCAAAAGATGTGTTGTTCTGGAGACAGGAAAACCGCTTGATGTTGGAATATTGTATGGAACAAGGAACTGTGATGGTTGCAGTGGTACTAATCTAAGGTACTTTTTAGCACCAGGGCTAATATTAGTTGTGTGTGTGAGTTACAGTTTGTCTATTTTCCACAACTGTTAACGTTTTCTTATTCTTTAGTTCATGCTAAATCCCTGCATACCAGTTTTTTTGCTGTCGGTCCAGTAGTTTTAGAAATATTGTCATGTTAGTGTCAGTTGTTCTGAAATTTGCCTATTGGACAAAAGCGAAAATAGCGGTTTTTAGCCATTTTTGCACCTCTGTATATTCTAAACTGCACATTTTCATTACACAGAAAAAAATAGGCATGTCGTATATGTTGCCTACTATTACAAAATACAAGTTTCAACTTTTAAAAGTAACTAGCGCAACGCCTAGTACTGGCAATGTACTGTACTGGTAACGCCTAGTAACGGTAAAGCCAAGTACTGGTAATGCTGAGTACAGGAAATTTGAAGCGATTCGGTTAAGAAACGGCGGAGTTATAAGGCCCCGTTTCACGTTGGCGCTGCTGTGAGAGTGACGCGCTCTCCCGATTGTCTTCCAATTTGCTGCTAGGCTTTGCCCGGGCCATAGCAAGGCTGACAGCAAATTTGAGGCGATTGGGTTAAGAAACGGCGGAGTTATTCGTGAAAAGGTAAAGCAGCGTATAGCGCACGCGTTTCTGAACCGATTCGCATCCGGTTTGGCACACCGATAGCGACCGTACCCAGTCATGTATCTGCCAAATTCAAAGGCAATCGGCCCAGAAACACCGGAGATACGGGCGCCGAAAGGCCGGCGGATGCGCGTTTCGCGTATTTGCGAAACCGCGCAAATGACACGGCCGCCTCGGTTGCCGTTGCCATCGCCCCGTGAGGGCTCACAGCAAATTTGAAGCGATTCGGTCGAAAAACGGCGGAGTTATAAGGCCCGTTTCGTGTTTCAGACACACACACACACACACACACACACACACGGGACACTTGCCAAATTACTATATGATTAATCTTTGAGATATGCGACTTCAAAAACAGCCGTTTTTGCACTTTTCCAAAATAGCGCAAAATATTGGATATTTATAAGCAATTATTTTATAAACTATTGAAGAGATTTAACTGAAATTTTGCATGTGAGTTTCTATTACGGGTTTGTTTATAAATATGCATTTGGTTTTTGGCTACCTTGAATTTTTACCGTTTTTGTAGATATACCTAATAAGTAGGATACATAGTTTTAAATGTTTTCCAAAAGATATGAAAAGTTACGAAATGGTGCAGAGATAACATTCTGGTTTACAGATTAAAATTATTGAAAAGCCAGGGGAGGTAACTCATGATTGGAGTGGTAAAAATAGACCGCGTGCCACAAACTATTGCGATTTCGCGCTTGTTGTTTCTTCCAAGAAACACTTTCCAAAAAAGATTTCCTCCAGCTGAAGTCGGACTTGCTGGGCCTGTTTCTTAGTTAGGCGCATAATGGCAGCATGACGCATCTGCGCTCATAATTGACAGGAAACTGTCTGAGCGATTGAGGAAGAAGAAGAAGAAGAAGAAGAAAAGAAGTACTGAATCGTTACGCAGCCACGCACCACCGTCTCTATGTGTCACCAATTTCGTATCTATGTGTCTCCGTCTCTATGTGTGCCACTAATTTCGTCTCTATGTGTCTCCGTCTCTATGTGTGTCACCAATTTTGTCTCTATGTGTCCC
The DNA here is from genome assembly GCA_017654935.2 of Phymorhynchus buccinoides. NCBI lineage: Eukaryota > Metazoa > Mollusca > Gastropoda > Neogastropoda > Raphitomidae > Phymorhynchus > Phymorhynchus buccinoides. The sequence continues at coordinate 57,485,935 of CM065688.1, read as the reverse complement.
TGTCTCTATGTGTCCCCATCTCTATGTGTCACTAATTTCGTCTCTATGTGTCCCCGTCTCTATGTGTGCCACTAATTTCGTCTCTATGTGCCACCGTCTCTACGTGTGTCACCAATTTCATCTCTATGTGTCCCCGTCTCTACGTGTGTCACCAATTTCGTCTCTAAGACTATGTGTCCCCTGTCTCTATGTGTCACCAATTTTGTCTCTATGTCTCACCTGTCTCTATGTGTCACCAATTTCGTCTCTATGTACCACCGTCTCTATGTGTGTCACCAATTTCGTCTCTATGTGCCACCGTCTCTATGTGTGTCACCAATTTCGTCTCTATGTGTCCCCTGTCTCTATATGTGTCACCAATTTCGTCTCTATGTGCCACCGTCTCTATGTGTGTCACCAATTTCGTCTCTATGTGTCCCCTGTCTCTATATGTGTCACCAATTTCGTCTCTAGACTATAGAGATGGGGAAACATAGAGATGGGGACATATAGAGATGGGGGAACATAGAGACGGGGGCATATAGAGATGGGGAAACATAGAGACGGGGACATATAGAGATGGGGAAGCATAGGGACGGGAAACAGAAAAATTGATTGCAGAAGAAGAAGTCCTCTTACTACTTGCTTGTTGTCTCAGTGTCTGTCAGTCTTTCAATTTACATTGATAACTTATGTATCATACGAAACGTCTGTATGCTAAGCCTCAATAAAAAGGACCAAAATACTACGTGAATGTCTTGCGTTTCATGTGTCTACGATTGGTCCTAAAGGTCATCTAATTATTGTTATGCATCTGCTTTACCTCCGGTGCCATATAGCCGGTACCACATCCTGACTGTCTTGCGTTTCATGTGTCTACGATTGGTCCTAAAGGTCATCTAATTATTTTCATGCATCTGCTTTACCTCCGGTGCCATATAGCCGGTACCACATCCTGAATGTCTTGCGTTTCATGTGTCTACGATTGGTCCTAAAGGTCATCTAATTATTTTCATGCATCTGCTTTACCTCCGGTGCCATATAGCCGGTACCACATCCTGAATGTCTTGCGTTTCATGTGTCTACGATTGGTCCTAAAGGTCATCTAATTATTTTCATGCATCTGCTTTACCTCCGGTGCCATATAGCCGGTACTACATTCTGCCAATTGAGCAGCTGCCACATCAGCGCTGGTACCACTCGGACCTCCTCCTCCTTCCTGCCCCGTGCCGGGCAGAGGAATGGCTTCCTTGTCAGAGGTGGAGAACACGGGGTTAGTGATGCGGTGAAGCTTGGGCTTGGGTCTGCGGCGCTTTCTCCTGATGGAGCGCTGGAGTTTGCTTCCGGCGGGCTTCTCGTTGTCAGTACTTTCTGACTGAGTTGCCGTGCTCTCCTGGGACAACTGCAGGCTCGTTTTGAACTGGTACGACAACCCAAACCCTATGATTCTGCGGAGAGAAAGTAAGCAAAGCTGTTATTAGAGGGTAAGAGAAGGGAGAAATCCCGCTGCCTGGTATGGCCAAATTAATTAGCTAGGATTTCCAAGTGTCCCCCCCCTCCTCACCCTATGCCCCCCCCCCCCAAATAAAAAAAAAAATTGGGTAGGCGCTGCACTTGCGGCAACGCGCTCTCCGGGGAGAGCAGCCCAAATTTCACAGAGATAATTCTCTGTGACTAAAGTGTAGAGAAGCACAGAGGTAACGTGTTCGCCTCATATTATACAAGAAACCCGAGTTCGAACCTGGGTACAGGGGATTCTTTTCCTCTCACTCCGCAGTCTTTCGGATGAATAAACCGAGGTCCCGTGTGCCCATGCACTTAGCACACGCTAATCCCAGTGGCAACGAAAATGTTGTCATTTGGTCAAAATGTAGCACCCCCCCCCCTTTCCTTCCTCATCAGTCACACAAAAATCGCATGCGGAAAAAAGGGGTGGCTTGCCTCTGACTGCGACGCGCTTTTCAGGAGGGAGCAACCCGAATTTCACAGAGACGCCCCTGTGACTACAAAGTACAAATCCCCAAATCCCCATTGAAAAATCGTAGACCGCTTTATCCATATTTCCATACAGCATCACTGGGGGAACGCAGAGGGAGCCATTTTGAAGTGTTAAATTGGCGACTGGGATTCTCAAAATTCTCCGTCCACATAAAACAAACAACTGTAGTTTGAAAACCGTTGGTTGGAGATCCCTATAACCATGTATATTCGTGATCATCATCACCGGAGGAATGTTGTTGGAGGTATTTCGAAGTGCTATTCTGGCAATTGCTCTTCTGTAGACCTGTAATGGGGAAGATGTGCCACGAAGCGAAGTGAGAGGTGTGTTACTACAACCGGGCGCAGGAAGCGAAGGGTTATCGCCAATAAATGGAATGGTCAACTTCGGACAATAATTTGACCGCCAGGGGGCAGTCAAACCAGTAGGGGCTTAGCGCGCGATATTCTTAGTTCGGCGTAGTGTGTGTGTGTGTGTGTGTGTGTGTGTGTGTGTGTGTGTGTGTGTGTGTGTGTGTGAGAGAGAGAGAGAGAGAGAGAGAGAGAGAGAGAGAGAGAGAGAGAGAGAGAGAGAGAGAGAGAGAGAGAGAGAGAGAGAGAGAGAGAGAGAGAGAGAGAGATAGGGAGGGAGGGACTCATCTCCCGCTCTCTCTCTCTCTCTCACTACGCCCAATTAAGAATATTGCGCACTAAGCCCCTAGCAACTTAGGACGAAGCTAAGCCCCTACTGGTTTGACTGCCCCCTGGCGGTCAAATCGTCGTCCAAAGTTATTAGCATCAGCGATCTCGGCTTTATTTGAGTAACTTTTCCTTTGTTATACTCAATGACTGTAAAGCTTTAGAACTTGATCTGATAAGCCCTGTATTATTATGGTATTGTACTGAATTACTTTCTAGTCACTGCTCCCACACGGAGAGCGCGTCACCACTTGAGCAGCACCACCCGTTGTTTCAACATACATGTACAGTTTGCCTATGTGTGACTGAACAGGGGGAGAGAGAGAGAGAGAGAGAGAGAGAGAGAGAGAGAGAGAGAGAGAGAGAGAGAGAGAGAGAGAGAGAGAGATAGAGAGAGAGAGAGAGAGAGAGAGAGAGAGAGAGAGAGAGAGAGAGAGAGAGAGAGAGAGAGAGAGAGAGAGAGAGAGAGAGAGATAGATAGATAGATAGAGAGAGAGAGAGAGAGAGAGAGAGAGAGAGAGAGAGAGAGAGAGAGAGAGAGAGAGAGAGAGAGAGAGAGAGAGAGAGAGAATACGAATACGAATGTTTTTATTGAGGGTAAAACCGATAAGCTGGGTAGCTTTTTTTACACTATTGCCCTCAAGCAAATAAACAATTAATGAAGAAAATGATTAACAGAAACGTAAAAACAACAACAAAACCGGCAACAATAGTGACAAAAATATACAAGTAATATAATACAACAAGGCAAAAATGGCCACACAACAGCAATTCAAGATTAAAGACCCCCACCCCACCCCACCCCACCCCCACAAACACACAAAAAAACAACAAAATACACCTCCCAGTCTCTACCCCCCCCCCCCCCCCCCGCACTCACACCCACAAGCACCCCCCACATACCCCACCCCCACAAACCTATGCACACATACATACATGCATACCATTCTTATATTATGTACATGTACATGTATATCAGTTCACATAAATCTTAAATGTTCTCTACACCTTGTAATATCATTTGAATGTATATATAAACATAATTAAACGTGTATTGTGAACATATGTATTGTAATTCGTAAGGTAAAATAAGACAACAAAGATTTATAATTGGTCCATCAAGTATTTATGATATGCCTTTCTGAAAGATGACAAGCTCGGTTTCTGTTTTATGTGGTTAGGCATATCGTTCCACAATTTTGCTCCTGAGTGGACTAATGAGGACATGAATAGATTTGTTCTAGGTCTGGGGGTAGGAATAATCGACTTCCCACGAATGTTATATATTTTTTTTGCAGATAATATGGTGTTAATTTATTCATAATTTTAAACATAAACACAGCTTTGTTATGCTTACATTTGAGATAGGCAGAATATATAATTTCTTATGTACATGTATATCAGTTCACATAAATTTTAAATGTTCTCTACACCTTGTAATATCATTTGAATGTATATATAAACATAATTAAATTGTGTTTTGTGAACATATGTATTGTAATTCGTAAGGTAAAATAAGACAAAAAGTTAAAGATTGCAAATAATTGGTCCATCAAGTATTTATGATTCAATGCCTTTCTGAAAGATGACAAGCTCGGTTTCTGTTTTATGTGGTTAGGCATATCGTTCCACAATTTTGCTCCTGAGTGGACTAATGAGGACATGAATAGGAATTTGTTCTAGGTCTAGGGGTAGCGGTCGAATAATCGACTTCCCACATGATACAAGGGTGTTCTGTGGTGCAGATAATATGCCCCCCAGTTAATTTATTACATAAACCTCCACAAAGGCCACCTTTTCTTGGACAGTGGCGTCAATAAAGCGTTCCCCTGGGCGCCTCCAGACCCTCAGTCGGCCGTCGTTGTGGTTCAGGGTGAAGCGTGATTCATCACTGAACAGGACCTGGGACCATTGCTGACGTGTCCACATTTGCTGCCCTATGGGATGGGCGACGAGAACGGAGATGAAAAGGCAGAATATCTAATTTCTTATAGTCACATGAATCAAGGGAGGTCTGATTTTAATAGAATAAGTTTAAGGGAACGTCTATAAATACTGTGAAGTGGTTTTAAACAATTTTCACTTGCTAAGTCCCAACATGTTCCCTACACATAGTCCATGTCTGATTGAATATATGCATGAAAAAAGAGAGTCCGGGAATGCTTGGTCTAGTTTTTCCAAAGTGCTTAATTCGATTCAATTGAAATGTTTTTTGTGATAATTTCTTGGACAGATGTGAAACATGCTTTGACCACGAGAGATTATTATCAATAGTAAGACCTAGCAGCGAATAGAAATTTACTTCTTCCAATTCCTTATTTAGTATATTTAACTTACATAAATTAGTCTTTATATTTTGGCGCTTTTGCCTAGTTTTAACCAACATAAATTTGGATTTCTGCGGATGAATAGCCATATGATTCAACTCCGTCCAAGAAACCAATTTATCAATATCTTGTTGTAAGGAAGCACATAAAACGTCATTATTTTTATTGTTGTTGTGCATACTTGTGTCGTCTGCGAAAAGTTCGCAGGAAGACTTAACATGCAGCGGTAGGTCGTTAATATATATTGAAAACAATATTGGGCCTAAAACAGAGCCTTGAGGAATACCATATTTGATCGGAGACAGAGAAGACAACGATGAATCTTGAGTAACTGCCTGTCTTCTGTCGCTAAGGAAAGACGTTATTAGCTTTACACCCTTATTAATTAAGCCATACATAAAAAGTTTTCTGGTGAGAAGTTTATGGTCTATCATGTTGTATCAAATGCTTTAGCAAAATCGATAAGAATTACGCCAGTAAACAAATCATTATTTATGTTAGAATGCCATTTCTCAGTGAGAGTACTTAACATAGTATGACAAGAATGGTTTTGTCTAAAATCGTTTTGAGAGAGAGAGAAAGAGAGCGAGAGAGAGAGAGAGAGAGAGAGAGAGAGAGAGAGAGAGAGAGAGAGAGAGAGAGAGAGAGAAAGAGAGAGATAGAGTGTTTTATGTGTGTGTGTGTGTGTGTGTGTGTGTGTGTGTGTGTGTGTGTGTGTGTGTGTGTGTGTGTGTTTGTGTGTCTGTGCGAACGTTTGAGCAATTGACAACTCTTTAGTTGCCACTGGGTTCGTTAACGTGCGCAAAGTGCATGAGAACACGGGTCGTCGGTACTAAATATCACCCGAAGGACGTTTCCCCCAACGAAATATCAACAGTACAATAATAATATAACACAAGTAATCAATCATAGCCTACTTTAGACCCCCCCCCCCCCCCCCCCTCATGTTAAAACAACCCTCAATAATTTCAAAGTATGCTTCTTTCAGTTTTGTGAAAACAATCATAGACACTTCCTAACAGCCTTGAATAAGGGAGGCACTGCGCTTGCGGCGATGCTCTCTCCAGGTGGGAGCAGCCCGAATTTCACAGACATAACTCTGTGATTAGAATGTACCAAAATACCAAAAAAGGTAACCCTATCCCTTTCCCGAGAATAACAGAGTGTTGCCTCAGAGAACATTTTCAATGTGAAAAAATAATGTGAAGGAGGTGTTGAGCATCCAGTGCAAGATAGCCCACTCAGATGCCTCGTTATTTATAAAATAGACGATTTTCGGAAAAAAACCCTAGGGGAGAGCATGAAAATTAGAGTTGTTTACCTCCATTACTCGGTCGAATTCCATAGCAACAATGCAAAAATGGCGTAGAAGCTTGAAACCGCAGGATGCCAGTCAACGACTTGCAAAAATGTTTTTTTAGAAAAAGAAGGGATGACCAGTTGCTACAAAGTGATAGAACTTGCAAACTGTGACGTAAAAATATAAATTACATCAAATTTAGAATGACGCACTGCGTTCTACATGCTGTGTGTTCCTCAAACCCACGAAGCGAAGGCTGAGACTCTACCCGAAGGTAGAGTAACTTCCCCTGTTTGACCGATTGAATTAGGCGAGATCACTCCCACACACCATGAAATGACTCCCCTTAATTATTTCCGAACAATTCTTATTGAGGAGTAGCTACATTGCGCATGTTCAGCTGGAAAGTGTGGGCTTCTCTGCTAAGTGGCTAGCATACCAACCTTTGCTTGATCTCATGTGAACATTTCAAAATTATGTCATGAATAGTTCAAGATATTTTAAACTTTATTTTTGCTTGAATCCACGTGCCTGCATTCAACAAAGAATGGAAACAGCGATTAGCCCCCATATTTTTATGTTGTTTTGTTTTCAGGGTCCGATATGTTTTTTGGGTTTTTTCTATGAAAGCATTCAAAGCTTGTGAATGGTTTGTGCTATGCTAAACTATGCAGAGATAACGGTAAAGGTCAAGATGTGCCCCCCCCCCCCCCCCTTGCATTTCTCGGTTAATTGTATTTTTCCGTTTTTGCCTTTCTTACCATACATAAAGCTGTATTTTAGGAACATTTTTAGCTAATAACCTTTTTGGAATACTAACCCTATCCCTAACCCTACCCCCCACCCTATAAGACGGGAAAACGCAACGAACCACAAGTGTGACAAATTGCGGTGCACTGCAGTACATAGGGGGGGGTAGGGTTAGGTTTAGGGCTAGGGTTGGGGATAGGGTTAGTATTCCAAACAGGTTATTAGCTACAAATGTTCCTAAAATACAGCTTTATGTATGGCAAGAAAGGCAAAAACGGAAAAATACAATTAACCGAGAAATGCAGTCTCAATGACTGAATTACAGCCAACCACATCTCTCTCTCTCTCTCTCTCTCTCCCATCCACTTCACTTCTTCTATTTCCCCCTTCTCATTGTCCGTCATTGATATTATATTATTACTATACAGTGGAACCTCCCTTATAAGACCTTCACAAATCATCCAAAATGAGGTCTTATAAGGGAGGGGTCTTCTTATAAGGGAAGTAATTTTAATACTTACAAAGAAGGGCAATGTCAGAGAAGTAGGTCTTATACGGGAGGGAGTCTTATAATGGGAAGTCTTATAAGGGAGGTTCCACTGTATTATTATTCACTCACACTTTCAGTTTCCTTTGAGTATATATGCTTTATTATAATCTTGATTATTTTTCTATGCTGTAGCCTTTAATAGGGGAAGACGGGGTAAAACAAATTCAGCCACATCTTGCCCATGACACTCATGGGCAAATTTGACTGAAATTGTCTTTATTTGATGAGATAATTGGCATGGGCTTCCTACCCGCCCAAGGGCTTTTTACCCCATCTTCGCCTATGTATGTATGATTTGTTTTCTTTGTATACAAAATGTAATGCCGGAAAAAAAGTTGAATTAAAAAAAAAAGATAACCCCTTCAATTACCTGAGGTGGCCAGACTTGTGAATAAGGAAGTTGGAGAGTTGGATGTTCCGGTGCATGATGCCGTACTCGTGCAGAGAGTTGACGGCCAGAAACATCTCGGCGGCGTAAAACTTGGTCTGGTTCTCAGTCAACTTGTGCTTGGTGACGAGTTCCAGGAGACTGCCGTTGGGAAGGTACTCGAACAGGAGGAAATCCTCGGAAAAATCCTTGGGCGGAGTTCAGAATAGAAAGAAGAGGACAAAGAAAAAAGAAGGACATGTATTGTATATATGGGTTTCTTTCTCTCAGGGAGGCCCAGGTTAATCAAAGAATGAAATAGTGAGGCCAAGAGAGGAGATAACGAAATTGAACAAAGGGTGAATACTCTCTTTCTAATTAACTCCCCTCCACCAAAGTTGATTACGATACCAATCACCTAGCAATGCGTGGGTTAGAACCAAAGTGAGATAAAACAAAGTATCATTCTCAAAAAAGAATGTGCAGAACCAAAGTGAGACAAACAAAGCATGAACACAAATATTTGAATATGGTTTTGGTTTTGTTTGGATTAATCAAGGTGTACGTTCATTTCGCGAAAGGCTAATTGAATGTCAGTGGCAGGATTGGCATGCACATATAGGAAGATAGTATATAGTAGAAGATATGAAATGCATAGTTTAGTTAAGGCAGCGATTTAATGCTCCCAAAAAATAGATGATTTTGACAAAAAAACAGATGCTTGTGGCAAAAGAAAATACCATCTAACCCTAACCCTATCCCTAACCACGGAAAGAACCAAGAAATAGAGCAGGAGGGTGTAAATCTACATATTTGCCGATAAATCGATATACAAAGCCATGCACTTATACTATTTTTTTGCTGGAACCATTCCTTTTTTGGGTTGATAAATTTTAAGTCTTTAGTTAATTCGTTACATTCGATTCCTTTGTACATGACAATGAAATTAAACAGACATCTAAGAATACTTTTAACTAAATACAGATTTGGAATTTGAATAAGCACCATTTGTATTACAGGGAACATAATGAAAATAACTTATTATGTCAATTTTGTGAAAATACCATTGAAGATGAGATTCACGTTGTATTCGTTTGTTCATTATATGACGATTTAAGAAAAAACGTTTATTCCTGGCAAATTCGTTCGTAATCCTTGTTTGTTTACAGTTATTATGAAACTCATTTGATAAATGAAAATGTTGTCCAGCAATTTTCTGTTTTTCTGTACCACGCATTTAAGCTCCGGGGTAGACTTTTAAGTATAGTTATATATCATGTGTGTATATTATGTGTGGTATTTTTCTCCCCTTCAAATGTGGCCAAGGCCTTTTGAATAAACTATTCGCATTCGAAGATGAATTCATAAAACTGTTCCAAATTGGTCAAAGGGCATATATTTCCTGAAGTTTAAAACACCTTCTGACATTTGTTCTTCTTCATTCACTTTTCTCTGAAATCAGACAAATCTCTGAAAATTACCATGCTTCTCTCTCTCTGTCTCTCTCTCTCTCTAAAGCTTTTTTGAAAACATTAAGAAATAGGTTAGTTTATGAATATAAAATGCAATGGTCTAACGCAATGGAGCAAAGCGATCGTTTTCAGCTTTACCGTACATTTAAAAGTGATCTTATTTTATCCCCTTACTTGCAGATCGTTCATCATCTTAAAGCCAGAATCTGTTTGATCAGGTTGAGATTAGGTGTTTCTCAACTAAATGTACACAAGCGTCGTTTTTACAGAAATGTCACAGATAATGATTTGTCCTGTCCCTTTTGTACCTCTCAGTTTGAGACTGAAATCCATTTTGTATTACATTGCCCTCGTTATCAGGATTTGAGAGACAGATATATCCCAAGTAAATATTATAACCAACCTTCACTGTTCAAACTAACCATGCTGCTTGCAACTGAAAATAAATCTCTGATTATCCGTTTAGCATTTTATCTCGAAAAAGCATTTAGAATCCGGGAGATGCACTTAGATGGGTAAAGATGATTGTGTTTATCTGATATTCTATGTATAGTGTATGTATGAAGTTTTGAACTACGTATATGCTAAATGTGTTATGTGTGTTTTTGATAAAATTCGGGAGATGCACATAAGTGGGTAAAGATGATTGTGTTTATCTGATATTCTATGTATCATACATGTATGAAGTTTTGAACTACGTATACGCTAAGTTTGTTATGTGTGTTTATGATAAAATGTTGTTAATACTGCTACTTTGTTATACTTTTGTAACCACTCAAAATGACATGGGCCAATGGCCTACTCATTAAACCATTTCAGTGTTCAGTGTTCAGTGTTTTCTCTCTCTCTCTCTCTCTCTCTCTCTCTCTCTCTCTCTCTCTCTCTCTCTCTCTCTCTCTCTCTCTCCTTCTCTCCAAAAACCCCCTGTACCTTGATAAACCCGTTAAAGCCGATCAGCCAAGGGCTAGGAATATCCTGCAACACCCTGAGCTCAGCATGAAACAGGTACTTGGACCTCCAACTCTCGTGACTGAACGCCTTCACAGCCAGTATCTCCTGCGTAGGCCTATCCTTTCTCTAGCTACGACTTGCAGGAAACCGTGATCCAACACGTTTTCAAATGTTTTATGACTATTTTTGTGACTTTTGGACATTGCACCCATTGATGTTCGTCTTCTCTGGTAATCACGTGACGTTTCAAAATTAATTTTAGTCATCGATTTTATGTTAAAGGAATAACATACTTTTGTTTTTAAATCGAATAGAACTTATGATTTTGTTATTGAACTCATGGTGATCTTGCAAATCACAATATCCCCTACTTTTTGTGAGCAGTATAGATGCTACGACCCTGAGACTAAGTCATGTATATAACATTAGTGTTGGTAAAACGACGTTTTCCGAGTCCTCTGTCCCTATGTTTCTTTCTTTTCATAGTCTATCTTATCACCCCCCCCCCCCCCCTCTCTCATTCTCTCTTTCTCTGTGTGTGTGTGTGTGTGTGTGTGTGTGTGTGTGTGTGTGTGTGTGTGTGTGTGTGTGTGTGAGTGTGTGTGTATGTGTGTGTGTGTGTGTGTGTGTGTGTGTGTGTGTGTGTGTGTGTGTGTGTGTGTGTGTGTGTGTGTGTGTGTGTGTGTGTGTGTGTGTGTGTGCGTGCGCGTGCGTGCGCACATCCTCAAAAGACATTGCTTAATTAATCTCTCTCTCTCTCTCTCTCTCTCTCTCTCTCTCTCTCTCTCTCTCTCTCTCTCTCTCTCTCTCTCTCTCTCTCTCCACAGGCATGCTGATGGAGGAAAAGCATTATTCTTAGGGATTAAGGAGATTTCTCTTGGTGTAATCAATGGATTAAAAGCCCTTTACGATGATCATGGGGCAACTGCTCGTGAAGAAGAATTCATAAAACTGTCCACACTTGGGGAAAGGGCATAGATCTCCTCAAGTTTAAAACATCTTCTGACATTTGTTCTTCTTCAATTCACTTTTCTCTGAAATCAGAGAAATCTCTGAAAATGACCATTCTTCTCTCTCTCTCTCTCTCTCTCTCTCTCTCTCTCTCTCTCTCTCTCTCTCTCTCTCTCTCTCTCCCTCCAATCCCTGTACCTTGATAAACCCATAAAAGCCGATCAGCCAAGGGCTAGGAATATCTTGCAACACCCTGAGCTCAGCATGACACAGGTACTTGGACCTCCAACTCTCGTGACTGAACGCCTTCACAGCCAGTATCTCATGCGTGTCCTTTCGCTTCACGCGAACCACGTCCGACATCGTACTGGTGGAGATCCGATCCAGGAAGATGAAATCATCCGCGCTGGAGTTCAAAGGAACCGGAGGGGAACGAAATTCTTGGGAAAACTTTCTGCCCAGCGACAGTCGTGGGACTGAGGATGGATCGGCGCTTCTAGGTCTCGGGGAGTCGAACGTGGAGGAAGTAGTAGCAGTGGAAGTAGTAGCAGCAGCAGAAGTAGTAGTAGGAGGAGGAGCAGCAGTAGTAGCAATGGGAGTAGTAGTAGGCTTGTCGGCCGCCGCTTTGTAGTGGAAGAAGAAGAGCGGGGGTGGTACAAATTCCGAGGTCTTCCTTTCCTTTGCCATGCATTGTACTTCTTGCCCACTACTACTCTATTGATTTTCGGGATGAGAAATTTAGGCGCATTAAGGTTTCTTTCTAATTATTATATCAATCTTGCCTGTAGATTTTGTGACAAGGCATTCATCTTTCTACTCATTTCCTTTCCTCGTTCTTTTGAGTGGTGATCACCATTTTGGTTCACAGGCGAAAATCTAAATTACTTACATCACAGGTACAAAGGGAACAAGTCGGGCTTACGTCACTTCCAAAATTGCGTCATTAGTCCAGGCGAAATTAAGCTTTACCTTGTTTTGTGATATATGTTAGGTTTTTATATCGATCTAACATGATTTGAGGGTGCTGAATCCAAATCCTTTGGAGGCCAAGTTGTTAATGTTGGGCATTTTGAGTTTTGTAAAAACATGCACAATATTGCAAAATGTATAATTTGCTAAAATGATTCAAACTATGTGAACTATATCCTATTTTAGTACTTTTAAACCCCCAGCCATGGCCTATCCGACGTAATTATTGATGTGTATCTGACCTTGACACTATGCTTTTTCAACTTTTGCACTGCTGTCGTAAACTAAGCTATGTGATTATATTCTAAGCTAAGGTGCATATACTTTTTACAAAGGTTATTGCCCAGACTAATATAAGTAATGAAAGGAAGACAGTCAAAAAAGAGTGATTACTCGTGTAAAGATGTAGTGTGAGTGCGTGTGTGTGTGTGCGTGTGTGAATATGTGTGTGTGCATGAATGTGTGTGTGTGCGCGCACGCGTGTGTGTGTTGTGTGTGTGTGTGTGTGTGTGTGTGTGTGTGTGTGTGTGTGTGTGTGTGTGTGTGTGTGTGTGAGTGTCTAATGCAACTTTAAAAAGGAAAGAGTGAAAAAGAAAGCCTAGAAAAATAGAAGAATGAAGAAATGGAAGGAAGTTAAAGCAAGAAGGAAGAGAGACTGAAAGAGAACAGAACATGAAAGATCAGGGGAAAAACAAAACGAAGCAAAACTGACAAAGCGAACGAATAAAGAGACAATGACAGAACTTTCAATTGTGAGTGAGATAAAAGAAAATAATAAGGGAAGAAAGAGAGAATGACAGAGAGAGAGAAAGAAGAAAGTTTATAAGAAAAGAATGAAAGAGGGAGAGAGAGAGAGAGAGAGAGAGAGAGAGAGAGCTTGAGAGAGAGAGAGAGAGAGAGAGAGAGAGAGAGAGAGAGAGAGAGAGAGAGAGAGAGAGAGAGAGAGAGAGAGAGAGAGAGAGAGAGAGAGAGAGAGAGAGCTTGAGAGAGAGAGAGAGAGAGAGAGAGAGAGAGAGAGAGAGAGAGAGAGAGAGAGAGAGAGAGAGAGAGAGAGAGAGAGAGAGAGAGAGAGAGAGAGAGAGAGAGAGAGAGAGAGAGAGAGAGAGAGAGAGAGAGATTGAGAGAGAGAGAGAGCTTGAGAGAGAGAGAGAGAGAGAGAGAGAGAGAGAGAGAGAGAGAGAGAGAGAGAGAGAGAGAGAGAGAGAGAGAGGATATAAAAAGACAAGGATATTAAAAAAAGAGTACAAAAGAAGACAAAAACTGAGAGAAGATTAACACCCACACACCCACAACCGCATGTACACATGCACGCACGCACATACATACACACACACACGCCCGCATACACACACATGTATACATACACACACACACACACAAAATCAAAGGATACAATTTTGTGTGTACGTTGTGAGTACATTTCATATAATAACAATATTTTGTTTTCACACATCCCAATGTTACCCTCTCTCTCCCCCCCCCCCCCCCCCCCCCATTCTTCATACAACTTGAATAAGTGAACATGAAGCATTTCATGCAAACATTATTTACAATGTTTGGTCGATTCGTCTCAAAGGGGTGGGTGGGCACTCATATGATACTTTACAAAGTACCAAACACACAAAAATAACAGAGTTTCAAATTAATACAGTTTTGCCAAGCATAATTAGAGGTCCACCGACCAGTAGAATAATCACAGAAGTCACACCTGTTCCCTTCATCAAATGTCAGTTACGTTTACACGTCCTGAAACAGTTTTATGCGCCATCTTTTTCTTCACACAGACACAGATCCAACATAGTATAAAATCTTGGGCAAAATATGTCTAGAGGCAATTGATTGTTGAAATAAGCCCAAAGTTATAAATATAGGGCCTATTGGGAGCATTTAAACTGAAATCCCCAAACTCTCTTTGTTGCAGAAATATTGAACAAAAATAATGTTACTGGGATTGGCTCAAAGTCTTAAAGGTGGACCCTGACGGATGAGTTTTTGCAAGAAACACGTCGAGATCACCAGAAAGACAGCCTTTTCAAGGATAGGAAAACTCACATTGCTCCGGTTTCCTAGAAATTAAACCGTCAAAACGTCGATTCCTCCTTGGCGGAGATGCCGGAGAGAGAAGCCATTTTGGATAGGGTGGGTGGAGGTCACTCGTTGTGGTTGAAGCGTTTTCTTTTTTTGTAGTGAAGTAAAAAAAAAAAAGGAACTATTTCCTTTGTTGTGAGCGAAACTCCTTTAGATAAACAGTATAAAATAATAATTGTTTTATTTAAAAAAACCGCTTGTATTGCAGAAATTTCGTGCAAACGATTTGGCGGCCATTAAAAAAGAGACAGCACACGCCTTCTCTTTGGGTAAAATAATTTGACTTCCAGCACCTCCGCCAAGGAGGAATCGCCGATTTGACTTCTAGGAAACCAGAGCAAAGTGAGTGTTGCGATCTCTGTAAAGGGTGTTTTCCTGGTGATCTCGACGTGTTTCTTACAAAAACTCATCCGCCAGGGTGCCCCTTTAACCCAAAGTATTTTTTAAATTTCTTTATAACACATTAAAATGAAAAAAAAAATCTCACCTCACCATCAGCACGTGAGCGTGGCACCCACCAATGGCAGCTCCCTCAAGTCTACCGTCGTACGCAATAAAGGCAGGCCAGCTTCCTCCCACGCATCATAAGGGACTGGAACGAGCTGCCCCAGGAAGCTGTGCTGGCCAAGACTATCGGCACATGTGTGTTGATGGTCTCAAAAATGTGCTTCCAGCAATCCAGTTTAATTTTTTTCCTGTACACACTTCATGCGGAAATCCCATGCGCAATCCATAAATAAGTAAAAGAAAGAAGGGTAATAATCTACGAATTAGGGGAAATACGGGCACGTGCGCAAATCTTTCCCCTTCTTTCTTTTACTTATTTATGGATTGCGCGCGGGTTTCCGCACATAATCTCCGCATGTATGTGTACGTACCCTAAGAACTCTTCCGCTTCCGCAGATCCCCACGTTCTATAGTAATATATAACAGAATAGTCCTTTGTGACTGTGGTCATTAAACGGAAGGAAGCAGGGGCGGTGAAGGCATATTTGATGGTCCAGGATTTCTGGCATAATATAGTTTTTTTTATATTTATAGATTATGGGCTGTCCAGGGCCTGGAGGCACATAGATGGTCCAAGAACTCTTCATTATAGGTTTGCTATGTCCATTGCCCAGCTGAGGTCAGGGACGTGGGGCGACATGAGATGGTTAAAAAACTCTACATCGGTTTGGGTTGGGTTTGATGTCTGGGATATGAAGGTCCATTAGATGGTACAATAATTCTTCAAAATAGATTTTGTTTCTTTCCCATGAAGGTCCAGGGCGTGGAGGCCCATTTGATGAGCCAAGAATTCTGCAAAGCTGTACTCTACAACACGGACCAACATGAGACGACCCATAATTCTTGCTCACAGCATAACTGGAACTGGTACAGGAAGAGATATTGCAGCCAGGCCAACCAGTTTTGCGCTGGACAACCGACCAGATAAGACGCGTGATTCATAGCTGCTGTGGCATCGCCACCCTCTGTGCGGACTAGGCGTTTACTGACTGGTATTCTGTGTAGTGCGGAGAGAATGGAATTTTCCACTCTCCTATGCTGTGTTCTCTTTACTGGGTGACTTTGTCGCAATCATTTGCACACTGGTGGTTTCTGTTATTGCCTATGACAGGCCTATCACTCTCATAAAGAAACCAAACAATCAACCATCGGTTGTGGGACCAGTTGTGCTACACAAGTGACAACGACAATGAGAAATATATATTGAGCCATCGACACGAAGACCTGTCTCAGCCAGACATGAGTAAGTGACATCACTTCATTAAGATTAGAAAAACTGTTGTCACTGACATAAGAACGAGGAAAACAATAACAAAAGAAGAAAAGGGTGAGGTCACTCACATACATGTATAAACAGGCATTGACCAAGAGGAAATGTGAACTGACGGCAAGAGAGGTAAGAAACCGATAGATTTTCCTGTCGTTACTGAAAAACAGTTATAAGGCACCGGCAGTGTCGAGGAAGAACCAAAATATTGATATTATTTCAGGAAATTGCCCTATCAGGGACACATATATCAGACTCTGTTCCTGAACACACTTTAAGGCACCATGTGGTGTCAGGGAAGAAGCCAAAATATTAATATTATTTCAGGAAATTGCCCTATCTGGGACACATCCGTGCCCTTGTTTCCATACCTTTGAACTTCTGTGGTTTTCAATTATGTCTTGATCATATTTTGGTTATCAGTTATTAGTATTTAATTTATGTTAGCTAACTTTAACATCATTGTCAAATGTGTGTGCAAACCTCTCTTAAAGAAGCCTAGTGCGCGTGCGTGTATGCGTGTGTGTAGATGTATCGGCGTTTTGAAGATGGTGTGGCATTCCTTCTAAGAGTATCTGTTCATTTTATGCACTGTTAATACGTGTGTTAGTTTATAATATGTTTTTATCCCCACGCACAAGATGAATTCTTCTTGTTATGAAGCCAATAAACAGTCTGCTTGATTGATTGAGGTTGACAGTTCTTTCCGCTGCTGGTAGCAATTAAATCTACATCTGTATAGCGAAACGCCTACCAAACAAACACTGTGTTACTGGTTCATAACAAATCTGTCAAACTCTTATCCTCTTTTCAAAGACTATTACCCCAAACCTTGTCGTGAAGTATTGGAACCCCGCCCTAATTACATCGTTAATACGGTGGGGGAAATACAGGGGATAAGGAAACAAAGGGGAAATCACATCGCAATGGTATGACAGGCTCAAGGCGATACTGAACCAGTGGTGACGGAGGTAGACTCTCCATTTGAACAGTCTCTGGCTATAAGACAAATAACAGGAGCAAGGAGAACGCTTGCTACAGGACATTTTATTTCTAGGCTGACATAAATTTTCAGGGTTTGGTGAATGATACAATTAGCATGCGATTATTGTCACTTCTAAGTTGTGCATCTCTGCTGGGGGGGGGGGGATGTTTTGACAACAAACTACAACTTTTTCGTTGCCACAGAGATGATTCTTGTAGCCTCTAATGGGCACAATTAAACCTCAGTTTATCGTCTCATTCGAAAGACTCCACGTTCAGACCGTTAAGGCCTAGTGCGGCATCCGAAAAATCTAGGTGTACTTTGGTTCGAACTTGGGTTTACTTGACACGAAGCGAACGCGATACCACTTGTGCCACTCTACACCTTCTCAGTCATTGTAGTTGAAGCGTTTTTTTTTTTTGTAGTGCAGTAAAAAAAAAAAATGAGCTGGTTCTGTTTGTTGTTGACTACTAAAACTCCTCAGCGTGTTTCTTCCATCAACTCATCCGTCAGGGTGCCCCTTTAACGGTGTCCAGAATTTGATGCCCTGTACAGGTTTTTCCCTCCCCTAAAAGGCGAGGATGAAAAATGTTATGTGTGCAGTCCTTTTACATTGTTGTCATTTTTATGATGAATGCAGTTTTTATTATTTTAACGATGCAATTGCTGTTGTTTTGCAAAAGTTTAGCAATGCACTTCTGTATCTTTTGCAAAGGTTTAGTAATGGTGGTTGTACACTTCGCCAAAAAAGAAGCCAAAATGAAGATGAAGCCCTGTCAAGTGTTTTATCATCATACAATTCACGCCTGTTCTTTTTCTTGTATAAGACAACACAAAATTTGTTTTCTTCACAATTCTCTTTGCAGAAGCGTAATACACAACTTTAATGTAAAATCGTTTGGCTTTCAAAATTCTCCAAATCTTTTGCATGCTATTCGTATGCTATACATCATAAATCAGTTGTCTTAGCAGTGTGGTGTATGCAAGTTTAAGCAGACGACAGGTTTGTCCAGTGGATGCAACGCTACTTACGCACACATGCACGCATTGTTGTAAGCTATAAAGAGACTTAGGTGTAGAAAAAGCATGGCTCAACATCACAGCACAGTAGGCTAACAGCTACACAGGCACACACCCAGGGTGGGTTGGGGGGGGGGGGGTGTGAGAAAGAAATAGTTTTGTTTCTGTGCAATGAAACAAAAGAACCTGAGAGACAGATCGAGACATTGCTGATAGAGAGAGAGAGAGAGAGAGTGAGAGAGAGAGAGAGAGAGAGAGAGAGAGAGAGAGAGTGAGAGAGAGAGAGAGAGAGCTGTGGCTTACCGAATGGGAGACAGAAAGCGACAGAAAGAATAAAACAGATAAAAAGAGATAGTATGTGAGAGAGAAGGACAATGAAAGTGTGAGTAAAAGCAGTGAGAGAGAGAGATGTGCGAGCGTGTGAGAGAGAGAGAGAGAGAGAGAGAGATAAAATATGAGGTTTGGTGGACGGTGTCACTCAGTGGAGAAACCTGTTTTTTGCAAATCTGTCGCTCGTGCAAATCTGTAACTCGCTACTATGAGAGGCTGTATTTGCGACAACCACAAATTTCAAATTTTCTGTACTTTAACTATTTACCTAACCCTCTAGCCTACAGCAGACTGAGGCATTGTAAAACCATGAATCAAGTCTGCTGACACATGCACACACCAAGGGGGAAGGGCGGGGGGAGAGTTCTGTTTCTGTGTAATGAAATAAATAAAAAGAAGCTGAGAGAGAGACAGGGGAGACAGCCGAAAGAGAGAGAGATTTCAGGAAATTGCCCTAGAGAGGGAGAGAGAGAGAGAGCTGCTGGTAGAGAAGAGAAAGAGACATCTGTAATGCGAAAGACCTACCAGACAGAGACAGAGTTACAGGGAGAGAGGCAAATCTGACAAGGGCGAATGGACAGAGACAAAAAGAGATAGTATGTGGAAACCTTGTTGTGAAGTATTGGAAGGCAGCCCTAATTAGAGAGTTAATACGGAGGGGAAAATACAGGGGATAAGGAGACAAAGAGGAAATCACATCGCAACTCTGTATAACATGTTCAGGTGCCAGTCTGTTAGGCTGATGCATATTCATGTAGGTTCTCAATGATCGCACCAGAGTCTCACGCTCAATTAAAAAGGGCAGACAACTTCAATGACAAAGGGAAGACAACTCTGCTACATGTCACGTGCTCCCCCACAGACCATGGAACTGGCCCAAATTGTGACCATTCACACAAAAGTCACATGATCCCTTACCCAACGCTAAAGTGGAGGCGGTCTCTTGACCGACAATAAACGCACCATGCGTACCATCAGAGAGTGTGTAAAGGGGTACCATGCAGGTTTCTGTGGCCTTGAACACTATGAACCAAAAGCAATGCGCTTCTGGTAGACCGATGGGAGATAACTCCGATTACTACTGAATACTGGCGTACCTTAATTTCCTTTATAAATACATGTAGAAGGTACACTTCAATTTGCCACTCACACATGGTGACAGACACACAGGGGAAAAGAGTAAATTTTCAGATACAGGACCCTGATTTCAAATGACATGGTGTCAAGCGCTAAAACAGTAACTCTACCTAAACAGCTTACTTCGTAGACCTGCCAATTCTCATGAACTTTGCATGGCACCTAGTGAAGAGATAAACAAAAGTGCATAGGCCTAACAAGAAAGCAAAAAAGCAGTAAGTTGATATAGGCTACAAGGGCCTTAGTGAGTTTGTTTGTACCGACTGGCATGTAGCTAACATAACAGAGTAGGCCCTATAACGGAGACACGGAGTAAGGCTCGGTGTACATCTCGTGTCCTGGCTAATACAAAGCATCTGTTTTGTTTCAGTCTGTGTTTTTCCTCACACCTGCTGCCATGTCATTCACACTGACTGGCGTGCGTTGTGTACGCGTTTGGTCCGCATGTTGTTTGGGTCTTGGGGAAGGAAGACCAAAAGAAGCAGGCCTGCTTCTGTCATAACCTGTCAGCAAGTCAAAAGCAACCAAGGCGTGTGCTACCTTTCACACGACTGTCAAACATGCTGGGTCCTCGGTAGAACACAGATGGACACCGAGCATAAAGTGGAAAAGGAATTTCCCCGCGTCCACCCCTCCCCACCACATCCACCCCTATCCTCATCCCATCATACAAATGGCGCTTCAGGCCAGGTCGTGATGCAGAAGGGAAAAGACATAAGTTAGTCCTTTCATTGAAATACCCTTTTCAAGAAGGGTTGTGGGGTGTGTAGGCGTGTGTGTTTGTGACGGGGGGGGGGGGGGGGGGGGGGGGGGTAAACACAACGTTAAGACTGGAAAATGATTGTTGACAAAGTACATAAATTAAAATTAAGATCGATTGAGTTTGCAACATAATATAGTATCTTCTCGCAGCATGGCAAACAAGACAGACAAAATGACACATAGTAGATTAATCAAAGCTTAAAAATCAGAGATGACAATAACAGCGTTCACAATCTTACTAATCACATATAAAACAGTGTTCATCAGCATTCCTAATGGAAATCAGAATTTCGTATGGAAAACTGTTGGGTTTTCGTCTCCTGGTGTAATAAACGAGCCTTTCCTCTAAGATACACCAAACAAAGTCAGAAACACTGAGAAAGTTAGTAACACCAACTGTGCTAAAAAGCTTAATAGCCTTGGCAATAATTACAGTCTAGTGATTGGAATCATCACCTTCATTAACCCTACTGAATGGATAACCTAAAGATAAATATTATTTAATATCATTGTGGACGTGGTCACTAATTTGGACCTTGTCACGACATATGCTCTGCTTACACTTACTCAACAGCTAGACCTATTATCTGTATATATTTCCCCTAGATGTGAGCAGAACAAAACTATGTCCTTCTCTGCTGGATAATAAGACAGTGAATCAGTCGTAAGTCCTTCATTTACACAGCAAAACACCAATACATGGTCAATATGGGAATATACAACTCTCTGTATGGCTAATCTATGAGATTAGAATGTTAATTAAAACAGCAGTATGTTAGAGAGAGCACATATAACCCAAGTGGGTAAACCCAACTATTGGCTGTTTCTCGTTTAAAGCACTCCCCATTGAATGATTGCTGCACAAGAGAGAAAAATGATGGATCACATGCATGATTGTGTCCAGGTTAGTTATGGTACAGCACCACAGCTACACATAATTTTTTTGGGGGGAATCTTTTTCTGCAAAACTATGATTGAATACAACTCGCATTCCTGAAGACAACAATGAGGAAACTGACCTGTGCATGATGCATCAATACAGAGTAAAACCTTGACTGTGTCATTTAAGCTAGGGCTATCACAGTCCACTATTATTGAAAGGGTTGCCCCAAGAACCCATCATGTATGACAACCTGTCTATACTTCTGATTCAGAAAACTAACATGATTCTTACACACTGGGGTCGTATCCTGACTTTAATCTCAATGTTATCTTCGCCACTTCAACACAACGGTTGAGTAACTAAAGGCGAAGAGGGCATCACAAACAATTATGAAAGACTTAAGCCATATAAGGCCAAGCATTATGGTAAGGACCTAATCATGCGAATCAGTTACTGGACCTGTAAGGTGGTAAAATTAAAATTAAAAAAGGGGGAATGAAAGACAAAAGAGAGAGACAGAAAAAGAAAACATATTCGTTAAGATATGTACAAGCTAACGGAAAACGATGAAGAAGAGAGAAGAAGCTGTTATGACACATTTTGTCGCCAAAAATCACATTTTGTCGCCGGCGTCAAAATGTGACAAAATGCACACCTCCGGCAGGGTCCGTAAAAGCGACAAAATGTGCCTTGTAGGAAATCACATTTTGTTGTCACAACTCTTGGCTTTTGTTAGTTTGTGTTTGGAGTATAAAAACTAATTCTTGGCAAGTTCTCATTTAAAAAAAATCTTTGTTAAATAAAATGAATAAAAAGCTGACCACTGACACTGGTCACTTTGGCCTAATTTTACCGTCTGAATGCTAATTAGTGTATTAGGAGATCATATGAACAATTGTTGATGTGGTTGACCAGTGGTCAGTGTCACTGACCAGTGGTCATTTTGGCCTATTTTCACTGTTTGACTGTAAATTAGTGTATTAGGAGTTCAAATGAACAATTTTTTATGTGGTTGACCAGTGGTCAGTGTCACTGACCAGTGGTCACTTTGGCCTATTTTTACTGTTTGACTGCAAATTAGTGTATTAGGAGTTCAAATGAACAGGTTTTTTTATGTGGTTGTCCAGTGGTCAGTGTCACATTTTGTCGCCGGCGTCAAAATGTGATCAGCGACAAAATGTGATCGGCGACAAAATGTGTCATAACAGAAGCTCTGTTATTGTAACCTATGAAATGCTGTTGCATGAGGGATATTTATGGCAACTGAGGAATTTGAAGAGGAGCGGAGCACCATAGTAGCATAGCCCCTCTCTCTCTCTCTCTGTCTCTCTCATCCATGCTCTCTCTACCTTTCTTTCTTACGCTGCCTGCCATACGAAGGCAGGGCATGGGATCGGTTTCCAATTAACCGGCTTGACCTCTCTGGCCTTGGCAACAATTTCTATACACATATGGTGAATAGCGTTTCCCTAATGCGTGGGGCGCATTCAGTTGTGAATTCACAATAAATCTAGCAGCTGTTCCACTGCCCACCATAGGGCGACGTTTGGAAGTGATGAAATTGGAACTGATTGCTAGCAGACTAATGGTCAGTACCAGACAGCTCTCTGTGTACAAATATAACGCAACTGTAACAGTGTTATATGCTGTGAAGCATGGGGCGTTTCCTATCACAATAACTCACACTAGAAATAGCCCAGCTTCATTGTACAGCTCTGATGCTTGACGTGATATGTGAATTTCACACGAATATTTGAACCGAACACTCTGTTCTCGGAAACAAAGATAGATGCGCCTATGCATGCTATGACCGTTGTAGCTTTATGCTGCTTCGAGAACACTGGCTCTCAAATCTCCTGTACCAGTTCCAGTTATGCTGTGAGCAAGAATTGATATATGTCATGAAATAAATGTCAGTCAAACGAGGCTTACCTCGTAAGGTGATGCTGTTTGTACCCGCCCATGCGATTCTTGCGAAGCAGTAATAACTGGAACGAGTGTACAGGCCCAACTCTTTTTTTAATGTTAATAGAAAGAAGGCACTACCTGCCAAGAAGAATAACTGTCACCCACCCAAGACACAGTGCACAACGTGCGAAACACAGAACACAGCAAATAAAGCACACCAGGCGAAGGGACAACCATAATGGTGGATTATTTGTGTGTTACTTGACATAGTCCATCAGGTAGACCCCAAAATAGGGGCCTTCATTACACAATGCGGGGGAAGTGGTCAAATGCTTGACATCTGTGGGCCCCCTTACCAGGAATATGGTAATGACCAACCAAAACATGATGGACTATGGGATGCAGTGTTCCTTCGCAGCAGCTTTCAATACTCGTTGGCCTGGCTGCAATATCTCTTCCTGTACACTCGTTCCAGTTATTACTGCTTCGCAAGAATCTACAAACAGCAACACCTTACGAGGTAAGCCTCGCTTTATTGTATACAATTCTAAGACACGTTAGGTTTCTGTCTTCCCAATAAGCGGTATTCTACAGCACGGACCAACATTTAGACGGTCCACGAAATTCTTCAATAAAATGGTCCTTTCTTCTGTCCACTACAGGCTGTCCTGGGCGTGAAGGACCATGAGCTGGGCACCCATGGCGGTGTGTAAGCTGATGATCTCACACAGCGTCTGCCATGCCCTCAGCGTGTCCTGGTCGTAGGGGAACAGCCCGATATCCGTCAGCTCCTTGATGGAGAACGATATGGCGTCCATGTAACACTGCAGGGAAAAACACACGGTGCATAAGTCAGAAGGTACTACAGTGGAACCTCCCTTATAAGACCTTCAAAAATAATCTAAAATTAGGTCTTATAAGGGAGAGGTCTTATAAGGGAGGTATTTTTAATACATGCAAAGAAGGGCAATGTATCAGAAAGGTAGGTCTTATATGAGAGGGAGTCTTATAATGGGAGGTCTTATAAGGGAGGTTCCACTGTATCATAATATGAACAAAGAAGGCTGGCAGCACATCATGGAAAATACCCCTCCTCGAAATATAAGTTTACAGACAGAGAGACAGAGACGTTCGTCTACTCACACCTTGGTACTCACGTACACATGAATGCACACGTAATTTATATACGTAGACACACGAGCACGCGCGTTTGTTGGAGCACACACACAGACAAGCATACTTATAAACATAGACAGACAAATACGCATGCGCGTTTGTACACTACGACACCGACACAGACACACACACACACACACACACACATACTCAGAGGTAGTATAAAAACATATATTAATAATAATAATAATGATTAACAAGGCTTATGTAGCGCATAATGTTGCTAAGCAACTCAATGCGCTTTTCACTCGCCATTCGTACAAACACCTCGTACAAACACTTCCAACAGACTGGCCCACGGATCGTCACCACACATCTCTATGAAATGAACGCATCAGAAAACAAATGGCATTCATAATCATAAAAAAAACAACCGCACTGCATACAATCACAACACATCCACCTCCCTCCCCCCCCCCCCCACACCCCAACCTCATATTCCTGAGCATCGTGGATAGGGTTGGCTCCATCATCATCATCACCACTACCACCATCATAACCACCATCATCATCACCACCACCACCATCATCATCATCACCACCACCACCACCACCATCAACATCATCATCATCACCTTGAAATAAGCGGCCTTGGACACGTTGTAGGCTATGTGCCGTGCCCCCATCTTCCTGAGGACCTGGGAGAGGGCCGGCTCCTTCATCATCATCATCATCATCATCATCATCATCATCATCATCATCATCATCATCATCACCACCACCATCATCATCATCATCATCACCTCACCTTGAAATAAGCGGCCTTGGACACGTTGTAGGCTATGTACCGTGCCCCCATCTTCCTGAGGACCTGGGAGAGGGCCGGCTCCTTCATCATCATCATCATCATCATCACGATCTTCATCATCACCATCACCATCATCATCATCACCTTGAAATAAGCTGCCTGGGACACGTTGTAGGCTATGTGCCTTGCCCCCATCTTCCTGAGGACCTGGGAGAGGGCTGGCTCCTTCGTCATCATCATCATCATCATCATCACCTCACCTTGAAATAAGCTGCCTTGGACACGTTGTAGGCTATGTGCCTTGCCCTCATCTTCCTGAGGACCTGGGAGAGGGCCGGCTCCTCATCATCATCATCATCATCATCATCATCATCAGCTCACCTTGAAATAAGCGGCCTTGGACACGTTGTAGGCTATGTGCCGTGCCCCCATCTTCCTGAGGACCTGGGAGAGGGCTATCGTCACCACCATCATCATCATCATCATCATCACCATCATCATCACCATCACCATCATCATCACCATCATCACCATCATCATCACCAGCATCATCATCACCATCACCATCATCATCACCATCGTCATCACCTTGAAATAAGCTGCCTTGGACACGTTGTAGGCTATGTGCCGTGCTCCCATCTTCCTGAGGACCTGGGAGAGGGCTGGCTCCTTCGTCATCATCATCATCATCACCATCATCACCTCACCTTGAAATAAACTGCCTTAGACACGTTGTAGGCTATGTGCCGTGCCCCCATCTTCCTGAGGACCTGAGAGAGGGCTGGCTCCTTCGTCATCATCATCATCACCTCACCTTGAAATAAGCGGCCTTGGACACGTTGTAGGCTATGTACCGTGCCCCCATCTTCCTGAGGACCTGGGAGAGGGCTATCATCACCACCATCATCATCATCATCATCATCATCATCATCATCACCATCATCATCATCGCCACCATCATCATCATCACCTCACCTTGAAATAAGGGGCCTTGGACACGTTGTAGGCTATGTGCCGTGCCCCCATCTTCCTGAGGACCTGGGAGAGGGCCGGCTCCTTCATCATCATCATCATCACCATCATCATCACCTCACCTTGAAATAAGCTGCCTTGGACACGTTGTAGGCTATGTGCCGTGCCCCCATCTTCCTGAGGACCTGGAAGAGGGCCGGCTCCTTCATCATCATCATCATCATCACCATCACCATCATCATCACCTCACCTTGAAATAAGCTGCATTGGACACGTTGTAGGCTATGTGCCGTGCCCCCATCTTCCTGAGGACCTGGGAGAGGGCCGGCTCCTTCATCATCATCACCATCACCATCACCTCACCTTGAAATAAGCGGCCTTGGACACGTTGTAGGCTATGTGCCGTGCCCCCATCTTCCTGAGGACCTGGGAGAGGGCCGGCTCGCTGTCCATGTGGGCGATGGCCACGTTGAGGGTGTTGATCGTCTGGTGCACGTGCTCCGAGCCACAGGCCTTCTGCAGCATGTACTTGCCCTCCATGTCATCCTCCAGGAAAGGGTAGGTCTTCTTGGTGGAGCTCAGCGTCAGGAACATTCTGTAGCAGGAGGGGCGGTCGCGTTGTGGACAAGGTCAGGAGGAATGTATTGCTATCACGTGGATTTGTGAATGTGCAAGGTTGGGTGGGTGCGTGCACTCACAAACCAGACATAGACAACACAGCCCCAGACAGACACATGCACGCGCGTGCGCGCACACACACACACACGGACGCATGCACACATACGCACAAACGTATGCGCGCGCATGTACACACGCACACACAAACACACATATAAGTGTACACAAAGCATAACAAATTGGGTTTTCATGCAGTCAATTGAATTGCGGAGAAAAAAATAATACTGGGTCTAATTTTTGGCGCCCCCTTTTTTTAATGGTCTTAAACAGGGTCCACAGGTCACACCTGAGGCGCTGTCAACTTCCCATCAATCACCCCAATTTGGTTGTCACTATTCCTTTTTTGTTTGTTTCACACACGTACACGTGTGTGTATGTATGGACAGACACACAGAACTAGCACACCCATACAACCTCACCCCCAGCACTCAACTCCTAACCCCCCATCCCCACCCAACACCCCATCCCCACTGACTTTTTCTTCTTCCTCGATAGCTCAGACAGTTTCTGTCAAATATGAGCGCAAATGCGTCATGCTGCCGTTATGCGCCTAACTAAGAAATAGTTCATTATCAAGAAATTTTAAGAAATAGTTAGGCCCAGCAAGTCCGACTCCGCCTGGAGGAGATCTTTTTGAAAGTGTTTCGTGAACAAAAGCAGAAGAATGGACAGGTAAGTAGGTGACAGAAAGCAAAGGGAAAAGGCAGAGTCAAAGAGATTGACAGAATAGAGGAAGTTACGAGCACAGAACTTTCAATCAATCACAATCACAATATTTATTTGTCCAATAAAATGGAAATGTGTGTGTGTGTGTGGTGGCACGTAAAAAGGTAAACAGTATGCAATAAAACATCACAGTTCCAATATTAAAACAATAACAGATTCAAGCAAAACGCAAGCACACGCAGACAGCAAGCACCCTCGCTACATCCCCCCTCCCCCTCATGCACATAGAGACAGACAGACAGACAAAAGGCAAAGACTGAGGGAGAGTCGGGGAGAGAGAGAGGGTGGGGAGAAAGAGAGAGAGTGAGAGACAGAAATAAGGAGAGAGAGAGAGAGAGAGAGAGAGAGAGAGATAGAGAGAGAGAGAGAGAGAGAGAGAGAGAGAGAGAGAGAGATAGATAGATAGATAGATAGAGAGAGAGAGAGAGAGAGAGAGAGAGAGAGAGAGAGAGAGAGAGAGAGAGAGAGAGAGAGAGAGAGAGAGAGGAACGATTTGTACGGAAGACGCCCCCGGTATCCCCACGGGGGGAAAATGACTGAACTGACTGGGTGGAGTCGCATATGCAGGTGTGGACGAGACTGGTGGGCCTGATGCTGATCTTCCTCCAGGAAGCCCGAACCAGGTCCTTGAGCCTGTCCGAGGCCAGCATGTGCCGACACGGCCCCGGCAACGACTCCAACTCACCCAGATGCTTCTCCGCAACCTCCGCCACCCTGGGAAAAGAACACAGGAGTTTTGGTGTTTTTCTTGTTTTTGCTGTCCTGTCTTCTTGTGCAGTACAGTGGCGGTGTTCACTGTGACACGCCGCTCATTCCCAGTCCCATCTCGTAGCCACACCCACGTTAGTGTTTGTCAGGTCGCGGAATCCGAAATCAGCAGTCCTAGGGGAGCGAATCTATGTTAGGTCGTCTCTTTTGGGGGGTGGATGGGGGGGGCAACCACATGAAGAGACACTGCACTGCTGCTGAGTCACTTCGGTGGAGTTCAGTGGAGCCTTTTCTGAGCTAAAATACGCAGGGCGCCACTTACTAAGTCTCTTTACTGACGAGACAATAATGTCTGTCTTAGTCGCGGAGCCAACCAGACCAAGGAATTTAGAAGTAGAAACTCTCTCTCTCTCTCTCTCTCTCTCTGTGTGTGTGCGTGCGTGCGTGCGTGCGTGCGTGCGTGCGTGCGTGTGTGTGTGTGTGTGTGTGTGTGTGTGTGTGTGTGTGTGTGTGTGTGTGTGTGTGTGTGCGTGCGTGTGCGTGCGTGCGTGCGCGTGCGTGCGTGCGTGTGTGTGCGTGTATGTGTCAGTCTGTCGTTTCCGACCATGACTGCCGGGCTAGAGTTTGTATTTTTGATAGTTGAAATGCCATATCCAGGGTACATCCCCACTCTCTCGGCCAAAATGATGTTTAGGACAGATGGCGTTGGGGAAGGTCTCCTAAAGCCTACTAATAATCCATTTTAAAGCTCGTGCAAATGCCCCCTAGTTTGAGAGTCAAAAGTCTTTCACAAAAGACTAAGCTGTATCATGTCTGTCTTTCTTTCCGTCTCTCTCTCGCTTCCCCATTTTGTATCCCATGCACGAAAACATACACTCACACTCACACTCATTCTCTCTCTGCACGAAAACACGCGCGCACGCACGCGCACACACACAGATTGAAGATAATGTATTAAGTACATAATCATGCACACAAATAATAACACAACTACAGCTTAAGCACTGACACACACATGCACAAACACCCATACAACACCTGCCTCTCTCTCCCTCGCTTCACCACACACACCCATAGCAAAAACACACACACGCACACGCGCGCGCGCACACGAGCACCCACCCACCGATCCTCACACCCACCCACACACACACACACACACTCTCTCTCTCACCCCTCCCCATTTTGTATCCCTCCCCACCAAACACACACACACACACACACTCTCTCTCTCGCTTCCCCATTTTGTATCCCATGCACGAAAACACACACACACACACACACACACTCTCTCTCTCTGTGACACAAACGCGCGCGCACACACACAGATTGAAGATAATGTATTAAGTACATAATCATGCACACAAATAATAACACAACTACAGCTTAAGCACTGACACACACATGCACAAACACCCATACCAGGGACAGCCTGTGCCTCACGGAGGACAACCACTACTCATATAGAATGACTTGGACGTGGTGGGCGACGCGAGGCACGGGCGCCGAATCATACTATTCCTGGGGATGTCCAGGCACATACATGGGGCTAGGCCCTAAGGGGGACTCCGAGACAGACGCTTTTCGTATAGAACCTGGAACAAACACATTCAGGGTCGGTGGTTGTTGCATAGCGATGTGCTCCTGTCTCAATACGTCCCCGTCTGTATGTGTCGCACACAGAGAGAGAGAGAGACACAGAGACACACACACACACAGACAGACACAGAGAGAGAGAGACACACATCACAGAGTCAGTAGAGAGAGAGAGATGAGAGATCCTTCGATTCTGAGCTTCGCTAAGAGAGAGAGAGAGAGAGAGAGAGAGAGAGAGAGAGAGAGAGAGAGGAGCCTTGCGAGGAAATGGAACCCTGGAGAGATGCTGCCTCGCAGAGGAGAGAGAGGGACAGCCTGAGAGACGGAGGACAGAGACTAGAGAGGGAATGCTTGGACGTGAGAGAGGGGAGAGAGAGGCGCGGGCGCCGAATCATACTATTACTGGGGATGAGAGAGGCTAACCATGGGGCTAGGCCCTAAGGGGGACTCCGAGACAGACGCTTCTCGTATAGAACCTGGAACAAAAAAAATCAGGGTCGGTGAGTTGAGAGCATAGAGATGTGCTCCTGTCTCAATAGGTCCCCGAGAGAGTATGAGAGAGCCGAGAGAGAGAGAGAGAGAGAGAGAGAGAGAGAGAGAGAGAGAGAGAGAGAGAGAGAGAGAGAGAGAGAGAGAGAGAGAGAGAGAGAGAGAGAGAGAGAGAGAGAGAGAGAGAGAGAGAGAGAGAGAGAGAGAGAGAGAGAGAGAGAGAGAGAGAGAGAGAGAGAGAGAGACACACGCACCCATACCCATGTCAGACTAATCCCACGTTAGACAAAGATTAAAAAAAAGTGTGTTGGACTGTTTGTTGCACATGGGATTTATGCCTACCAGGGTATAAACGTCAGACTTTTAGGTGAACGTCAACACTATTGAACGTGTAGGTGCATGTCTCTCTCTATTTGTATGTCTGTCTGTTTCCTCTGTCTGTCTGTCTGTCTCTCTCTATGCCTCTCACTCTCTATCGTTGTTTCTATATCTTTGTTCGTCTGTCAGTTTCTATCTATCAGCCTGTATGTTTGTCTGTCTGTCTATGTTTTTGTCTGTTTCTGTGTCTGTCTGTCTGTCTCTCTCTCTCGCTTAGCTGTCGGACTATTGCCACGTCGGACCAATGCCACGTCGGACTGATGTCACGAAATGCAACGTCGGACTATTGGAGCATGTGTGCAGCCCTTACAATGAATTGCTTTCTGTGTCCCTCCGGCCATTCTATCTGCCCCGGGAGTTCCGGCGTGTGTATGTCACTGTGGTTTATATTCATCCCCGGGCGGATACGAAGCATGCTGCAGACGTCTTATGGCAGGTGGTGCAAAAGCAAGAGTCAGCGTGCCCGGAATCTGTTGGCCTCATACTTGGTGACTTTAACCAGTGCCGTCTCAGCAAGGTGCTGCCGTAGTGTGAACAGTACGTTACATGTAAGACCTGTGGCGTGGCGACGTTGGACCTCTGCTATGGGAACATCTCTGCGGCCTACAGGAGCAGACCCATGCTCAGCCTGGGCCGGTCAGTGCACAACCTGGTCCACCTGCTGCCCCTGTACCGCCAGCGGCTGAAGACCAGCAAGCCTGCCATTCGGCGGGTGAAGACGTGGACCAAGGAGGCAACAGAGGCCCTCAACGGGTGCTTTGACTGCACTGACTGGGACGTTCTGCTGGAGGGTGCCCCGCTGGAGGAACAAATGGACATTGTGACGTCCTATGCCAACTTCTGGCAGGTTAACTCAGAGAGCTAGCCGGCATCATCAGGCAGCGACAGCAGGCCTTCCAGGACGGGGACGAGGCCGAGGTGAAACGCCTGCAGAAGGAGACCAGGAAGACGGTGTTGGCTGACAGGGGCCGATTCAAGGACAGAGTGGAGAACCACTTTGCCTCCGGCAACACCAGGCAGGTGTGGAGCGGTCTGCAGTCCATGACGGACTACAAACCAGGCAGGAAGACCCTGAGAGCTGAGGATCCGCAGGCGCTGGCCAACGACCTCAACACCTTCTACACCCGCTTCGACTGACTTCTCCACTGAGCATACAAGCGCTCTTCTGGAGCTGGCTCAGCGGGACGATGGATGAGGTGCTGACGGAGGAGGAGGTGAGGAGACAGTTCCGTCAGGTCAACCCACGCAGTGCCTGTGGTCCTGATGAGCTGCCCGGGGTGGTGCTGAAGCACTGCCATGGCTCCCTGGCTGCTGTGTTCAGGATCCTCTTCCAGCAGTCCCGGGACTCCGGGCTGATCCCCTCTATCTGGAAGTCCTCTGCCCTCATCCCTGTCCCCAAGAAAAACCCTCCCCATCCATCCTCAACGACTACCGCCCTGTGGCCCTGACCTCTGTCCCCTTCAAGTGCCTGGAGCGGATGGTGCTTCGCAGGCTGCTGGGGGCCACACGCCAGTTCCACGACCTCCTGCAGTTTGCCTACAGCCCCAACAGGAACACGGACGATGTCATAATCACCGTGCTCCACTCTGTGCTGACCCACCTGGAGCGGCCGGGGACCTACGCCAGGCTTCTTTTCCTGGACTTCTCCTCGGCCTTCAACGCCATCCATCATCACCTGATGGTTCGGAAGCTGATGGCGATGGACGTCAATCCCCTGATCATCCGATGGCTCTGCAGCTTTCTCACAGACAGGCCTCAACACGTGGTGGTCAGGACGTCCACGTCGTCTGTCGCCTCAGCCCAGGTCCGCACTAACACCGGAGCTCCACAGGGGTGTGTCCTGTCCCCAGCCCTGTTCACGCTGTATACCGCCGATTGCCACTGCACCTTGGAGGGCGTGAAATAGCTTACATTTGATTTTAATAGCATTATTCGTTTTGTACACCATTCTTACTTTTGGGTTGTTTTCAATTAATTATCCCTATGCTTGTTTACTTTTAGCTAATTTGATGGTTTATCATGTGTGTGGGGGTGGGGTGGAGGTGTGGGGGACGGTTCTGTCTGTGAAATAATTTACATTTGATTTACATACAGTACTTGTTTTGTACATCCATTTTTACCTTGGGTTGTTCTAAAAAAATTTTTATGCTTGTTTAATTTCAGACTTATCATTTTTATGCAAACTAGCGCAACGCTGAGTACCGGTAACGCCTAGTAACGGTAACGCCAAGTACTGGTAACACTGAGTACAGGTTGCGCCGGGTCTGCAAAATATTATATTATTACTTTTGTTTCTCTCCCTCCTTCCACCTTCTTCTCTCATTGCGTTCGACCCCCCACCGCACCCCCCCCCCCCCCCCACCGTGTTGTTGGCGGCTGGCAAGCAGTATCGAGCTGTTTGTGGGTAAAGTGTTGATTGAACTTAACGTCCATTTTTGGGTTGGTGCAAATATAAATTGGCTCATATCGCGCGCGTTTATGAACGAATGCTGTTGAAATTATGCACCAAGATAGTCACTATCCCTGGTCATGCACGTTCCAAATTTCGAGTCAAAGTCGGGTCTTGTTTTGCCGCAGTTTGTGAAACGGTTAAGCGGCATATATTGCGCGCGTTTATGAATCGATTCGCTTCCGATTTGGCACACGGATAGTCACCGTCCCGGTCATCTACCTTCCAAATTCGAAGGCAATCCGGCCAGAAATATCGGAGATACGGGCGCCGAGAGGCCGGTGGATGCGCGTTTCGCGCATTTGCCAAACCGCGCAAATGACACGGCCGCCTCAGTAGGGCTCATAGCAAATTTGAAGCGATTCGGTCGAAAAACGGCGGAATTATAAGGCCAGTTCTGTGCTTCAGACACTTGCCTTTTTATTATTTGACTAGCGCAACGCCGAGTACCGGTAATGCCTAGTAACGGTAACGCCTAGTAACGGTAACGCCAAGTACTGGTAACAGTGAATACAGCAATTTGAAGCGATTCGGTTAAGATACGGCGGAGTTATAAGGCTCCGTTTCCTGTTGGCGCTGCTCTGAGAGTGACACTCTCTCCCTAGTAACGGTAACGCCTAGTAACGGTAACGCCAAGTACTGGTAACGCTGAGTACAGCAAATTTGAAGCGGTTCGGTTAAGAAACGGCGGAGTTATAAGGCCCCGTTTCCCGTTGGCGCTGCTCTGAGAGTGACGCGCTCTCCCGTTTCTTTTCAAATTTGCTGCCAGGCTTTGCCCCGACCACAGCAAGCCTGAGAGCAAATTTGAAACGATTCGGTCGAAAAACGGCTGAGTTATAAGGCCCGTTTTGTGTTTCAGACACACACACACTTGCCTTTTTATTATATGATGATTGTGATGTTATTTTCCCTTTGCAAACAATGTCATTTATTTGCTGTGTTTACCTTTATCCCAGTTGGTGTGTGTGTGTGTGTGTGTGTGGTATTTTACTGTTTGCTGTGATGTTATCATTATGATGTTCTTTATTATTAATGTTTACCTTTTTTTTTGTGGGGGGGTGGGGGGGGGGGGTGTAGTGTGGGAGTGTGTGACAAACTTAATTGGTCTATGTGAATAACATGTGCTTTTATGCATGTATTTTATGTCTTAGTTCATTTTAATATAATGTCTCGTCAGTGTTAGATTTAAGTGCACGCTGAAAACAGATTTTCTTCATTTAGAACACTAAAGAAATTTGATTTTTTTTTCATTTATTGCCACGAATCGCAACGCCGGACGATGACCACGTCGGACTATCGAGGTGCATCCGGTTAAACACCCACCCGATCATGTGACAAAATCACGGGTTTCACCTCTTATAGCTGGAAATAAATCTTGTTTTGACTAGGTATCACTACCATACAAATGCCCCCAAATTGAAAGAAATAACTCATTTTAAAGAGCAGCCTCAATTTGAACATGGGGGCATTTCTATGTGGGTCACAGCTACCCAGAAGAAAACCTAAGGGACTTAATCGTGGCGCGTCTGTGTATCTTTAAAGACCCCGTGACGCGCCACGGTTACGTCCCTTGGTTTTTTCTGGGTTGCTCTGACCCACATTCGAATTTCCCCATATTCAAATTGAGGCTGCTCTTTAAACTGATGTGTTGCTTTCAATTTGGGGTAATGTATATGGGAGTCAGACTTGGTCAAAACAAGATTTATTTCCAATTATAAGAGGGAAAACGCGTGAATCCCGTGATTTTGACACGTGATCGGGTGGCTCTTTAAAGCCACGCACAGCTTCATCTCACCTCTTTAACTAATATGATTCTGATCGCTTCTCGGCCTTTTGGCTAAGACAGTGATTCAGGAACATAAATTTTTGTTTATACCCTGGTTGGTTTGTTCAGCCCGTCGTACATGGCGAAAGCCGATACGCGACGTTAAACTGAACTTCCATCTCACCTCTGGGTGACACGACCTTGGCCTCGATACTGGGACGTACTTTCCGGTCAGCAATGTCCACGGATTGTTGGCGTTTGCCCAGACATTTGGTGAAACAATAGCACTTGAAACGTTTCGGTTTATTTGGCGATCCCCCCCCCCCCCCATCTTTCCTGTCTTGTTCCCCATTTGGATTCTCATTCTATTTTCTCCCTCTGTCTTTGTTTGCCTTACCACCACGCTTTAGCTGTATTATTACTCAGACAAAGACATGACAATAACTATGCGTTGTAGGCTAAATGTCGTTTGATACCACAGACTCTGCCTTGCTATTATCCCTTAGTATATGTTAAAGATTTTACAAGAAAACTTCGCTTTTTGGTCATTTGACTCCACAGACTTCGTATTAATGAAATATCCCTTATTTTACAAACAATTTCTTCTTGAAGTTCTTCTTCATCATAGACGTTTTTACATGTTTTGTTCGACTGCACTGCGATTGTAACAAAGACGCCTTCATTTTGAAGA
>CM065688.1:57422880-57440380 GCA_017654935.2 Phymorhynchus buccinoides | reverse complement strand
TCTATTAGAATCGCACTTCTAGTTCTACACTATGTTCTGTGAAACTAGACTATCTTGTGAAGTTGTTGGAATGTTTCTGCAATATCCCATTTTCAGAGCAACTAGATCTAAACAAAATGTGCAATTATTATAGGCTTGGGTGTGGCTTCATATTCATATTTATTTATATGAGAGAACGCATGAATTTCTGAACGAAATCCAAGGATATTCTTGATCACTTTTGACAGCTGTAGGATGGATGAATTGATGTTAGTATTAAAATTGCTGGAGTAAAACATATCTCTTCCAAAGGCTCAATTTGCCTCC
Source organism: Phymorhynchus buccinoides (assembly GCA_017654935.2). Lineage (NCBI taxonomy): Eukaryota > Metazoa > Mollusca > Gastropoda > Neogastropoda > Raphitomidae > Phymorhynchus > Phymorhynchus buccinoides. Next base: position 57,440,074 of record CM065688.1, on the reverse strand, counting down.
ACTTTTTTTTTACAATCCAGTTTACTCCACTTTTTTTTTACAATCCAGTTTATAAGTTTTGTTTGGTGTGTCGCTTTGTCAGTGATGGATTATTTTAGCTGTTGCAGAAAGCGCTCGGACGGGTGCGTCAGCTCGACTCGTTTAGGGTAGGTTGGCTGCGTTCAAATGGTCAAATCCTTCTTTAGTTACTTCGGTACTCCTTCTCTATGTGTTCCACGTTTGGGGGGGCTTGGGGCTTAGGGGGCTGCAGCCCCCACCCTTTTTCCTAAAACAAATTAAAAATTAATGTCGTCGAGCGGCAGCTAAATTTCCTAGCGGGCTATAGCCTACCTAGCACGCATCAGCACCACCAGTTGATAGGTACTTAATGGTTCAAAACATGTTTCAACAGGGGTATGAACAGTATTGGCGTTAATCCTTTATTTCATGCCCAGATTGCACTATTTTGCTTCTCAGATTTAAAACATTTTCCGGGGGAGCATGCCCCCTTTGCACCTTCAATGAATTATCCCCCACACCTTCAAAACTTAGGTCCGAACCTGTTCCAGTTTATATTATCATGATTGATTAAGCGCCTGGGAACAAACTCTCCTGCTGACCTGGGCCTGTATTCACGTTGAGATGGCATGAGACTTAGCATCATGCTAACTTAGAAGCTCTTCCAAAAGTCCTATTGAATCATATAGGACATTGGAAGAGCTTCTAAGTTAGCATCATGCTAAGTCTCATGCTATCTCAACGTGAATAGAGGCCCAGAATACCATGACCAAGGAATAATTCCTACCTCATCGGTGACTTTTGAGACTTTCCCTGCGTCGTCCTAGGTGCTTTGTGCACGCCGGTGGTGCCTTGCTTCCCTTGGTGTGTCTACTCCTTCATGCTCCCCCCCCACCCCGTCTTACAACACACACCCCTCCCCGGTCCGCCCCTCGTGGGATGCATGATGACTCATACAATGCAGTAACTAGGGTCTCTGTGACTGCCCAGAATGTCCTGAGGACAAGAAGGAAAGTGGCCCTTCGTTTGCCCCTCTTGCCCCATTGTTCCTATTGCAATTGTACGCTTTTTTCTCTTTTTGCTTTAAGGAATTGCTTATGGTGCTTGCTGGCAGCATTGTGTTTGAATCATATGCTGATATTCTTGTTTGGATATGTGCAGTGCTTATGCATAGGTATTTGTGTGTGTGTGTGTGTGTGTGTGTGTGTGTGTGTGTGTGCGTGTGCGTGTGTGTGTGTGCGTGTGCGCGCGCGTGTGCGCGTGCGTGTGCGCGTGCGCGTGCGTGTGTGCGTGTGCGTGTGTGCGTGTGCGTGCGTGCGTGCGAGTATTTGAGTGTGTGTGTATGTGTGTGTGTCTGTGTGTGTGTGTCTGTGTGTGTGTGTGTGTGTGTGTGCGCGCGCGTGTGCGTGTGTGTGTGTGTGTGAGCTCCTCTGGCAAGTCACATTTTCTAACCTTTTGTACACATTTATTTTCTCAGAGTTAACACTTACTCAGTATCTCTCTCTTTCAACTTTGTCATTCATATTGCCCTACTTTTTTTTCCCTTTCTACTAATTCTAGAAATGATATCTACTCATTCTTCTTTTTTTATTTATATTTTTTATCTTAATTTCAACTTGACTCAGTCTTCTCCCTCTCCCTCTCTCTCCCTCTCTCTCCCCCCTCTCTCTTGTCGCTGATGTTCTACCTACTATTTTTAGGTATTAGGTACTTAATAGTCACAGAGGCGTCTCTGTGAAATTCGGGTTGCTCCCACCTGGAGAGCGCGTCGCTGCCAGAGGCGCGACACCCCTTTTTGTGTTTTTGGGGTGTTTTTTTGCATGCGATTTTTGTCACTGATGAGGGATGGGGGGGGGGGGGGGGGGGGGGGGGGGGGTAAATTTGGACCAAATGACAACTTTTTCGTTGCCACTGGGTTTAACGTATGCTAAGTGCATGGGCACACGGGACCTCGGTTTATCGTCTCATCCGAAAGACTCCACGTTCAGACCGTTAAGGCCTAGTACAGAATGAGAGGAAAAAATCACCTGTACCCAGGTTCGAACTCGGGTTTACTTGACACGAAGCGAACGAAAATGCTACCGTTATGTTTCCTACTGTTGTTGCTGCTGCTGCTGGTTTCTCCTTGTCTCAATGTTCATGGTTTTATTAATAACATTTATAGTATTAGTTTCGCGTTGCTTGCTTAGGACCAAGGACAGAATGGAAGAATAGGCCCAGCCTAAATTCTTATCCTTGTTAGATAAAGAGTCTGAAGTCTGAACTCTCTCTCTCTCTCTCTCTCTCTCTCTCTCTCTCTCTCTCTCTCTCTCTCTCTCTCTCTCTCTCTCTCTCTCTCTCTCTCTCTCTCTCTCTATGTGATTGTAAAGTGAAAAAGTGCTATGTGATTGTAAAGTGAAAAAGACGAGTACTCCATCGTATGGTTATTATTGTGATTAAAAAAAAAAAATCTATTCTTATTTTCACTGTGCCTCACACTGCTTATTCAAACTTCGTAGCATGGACCTAACGCGCGAGCAGCTGTGGTGTAGCATTACTATGGTGTAACCGTTTGAGTGAAGTGGCCTAATTGGTCAAGTTAACCCAGTGCCAAGCTTGTGCCCGGACATCATGTGGAGCAAGCATGGAAATGGAGACAAAGATCCCCCTATAGGCCTACTACCCCCTCTTCTCCATCACCTACCCTCACCTCTCCACATCACTATTATACTGGACTTGCCCTAGCTTAATAGCGTGCTCATCCCGTGTAGGGCCCCATGTCAATTTAAATGAAATTTGTCTTCCTTTCTTTCGAAGAACGAGCAGTGCCTTTCCCATCTAGGGCCCCAAGTAAGTAATGTGTTCTTTTCTTTCTAAGAACGCGCAGTGTTAGGCCTACTACAAAACAATGACGTCAGTGTATTGCTGGAGTGCTGGCTAAAATATGGCACTAACCGCAGCAAAACACCGCTTCCCCTTCCACTCCTCTTAGCTTACAAGAACTTCCTTTTTTCTCTAGTTATATTAATTGATTTAAAATGTAACCCATCATGGAATTACGATCTGCACGCTCTAGGAGCGCCGATGTTGCTGGCGGGGAAGAATGACATCACACCAGAGACCCCTGCCAAGTGACTTTTGATTCTGCTTTTCAAAATCTCCCAGAATGGAGATACGTCATCATCCAACGCTACCACGGTCAACTAATGCCAGAAAACACAAAATCAAAACTAACAGAGTCAACAAGTGACAACAAAGAAAAACTGATCTTTTCGCACGATCTCATCAAACCACTACCTTTTAAACTAGGGCACACCCAAATTCACTGGAACTGCAACAAAGTCAAGCTGTTAACCATTCATATTTATTACACCTCAGGGAAAGTTTTAATCCAAGGCAACGTGTGCATTGACTGGGCAGAACACGAATTCGAAAGCTTAAAATATCTTGTTAAATATTTGGTTGAAAACCATGCTGCCACAGAAACAGCCTTTGAGACCCTCATGAAAGCAGTTCGCACACTGCCCGCGTTCACTGCACCACCCTTGGCAATTGAGGGCGGCAGAAGGCCACTGCTGGCCCTGGAGCACGGCAACCCCCCAACCCGTGCTGTTGAACGTGACGCCCCAGCACCATCCACCAAGGAAGACACCCCCCTGGCTGCTGTGGAAGACGCCACAACCCCAGCTGCTGTGGAAGACGCCACAGCCCTGACTGCACCAGCACCATCCACCGAGGAATAAGCCACAGGCCTGGCTGCTCCAGCACCATCCACCGAGGAAGACGCCACAACCCTGGCTGCTGTGGAAGACACCACAGCCCTAGCTGCTGTGGAAGACACCACAGCCCCAGCTGCTGTGGAAGACACCACAGCCCTAGCTGCTGTGGTAAACGCCACAGCCCTGGCTGCTGTGGAAGATGCCACAGCCCCAGCTGCTGTGGAAGATGCCACAGCCCTGGCTGCTCCAGCACTATCCACCAAGGAAGACGCCACAGCCCTAGCTGCTGTGGAAGACGCCACAGCCCTGATCTGTCGGTGTCATCTCTGGGCCCTGGCTGCTCCAGCACCATCCACCGAGGAAGACGCTACAGCCCTAGCTGCTGTGGAAGACGCCGCAGCCCTGGCTGCTGTGGAAGACGCCACAGCCCTGGCTGCTGTGGAAGACGCTACAGCCCTAGCTGCTGTGGAAGACGCCGTAGCCCTGGCTGCTGTGGAAGACGCCACAGCCCTGGCTGCTGTGGAAGACGCCACAGCCCTGGCTGCTGTGGAAAACGCCACAGCCCTGGCTGCTGTGGAAGACGCCACAGCCTCAGCCGGTGGCGAGGGCTGTTCTACGCTGTCACCATCTCCTCAGCTGCCTTCTTCCAACATTGAAGACGCCACTCCCTCCCCTTCCCCACCCCAAACCCTCATTCGTGAAAACGCCAACCCGTTGCTAACCTCATCCTCCCCAACAAACCAGAAACAAACTCCACCCACTGTGCCCCTCCCCACCACCACCACGGAGGAAGCCCCCACAAAAAACAAAGTCAGTGCTTCCTCTTTTCTCCACCCCCTCTCTGACCAGCCCCCCACCCCCTCTCTGCTGACCTCCTCAACACCCCTCCTCCGATCTCTCCAACATCGGCAGAAAGAGTTCAGTCTGAAAGAACCAACACACCAACCGCTGACCCTGCCTCGACCCCTCTTTCCTCCTCTAACCCCCTCTCCATCTCTACCCACCTCTCCACCTCTCATCCCCTCTCCATCTCTACCCCTCTCTCCGTGGCCAGAACAACAGAGGAAACCCACGAGTCAGCCATTGTCCTGTGCAGCCAACCACCCACCACTGTCCACCTCTCTCCCTCCCTTCCCCCATCCCCTATAGATGGGGAGAAAACTCCATCCCGTTCACCTTCATCCAAACCCGACGCCGCCGGTGTCATCATCTCTGGGCCAGAACTACCTTCAGCCTCCCAACTGTACCACGAACTGATGGCAGCCAACAAGGTCATCTCCACTCTGACATCCCAGGTACAGTCACTGACACAACAACTGACTCAGGTTACACAGCACGCACAGCAGAACACTCTCAGCATCAATGATACGGAAGTTAGACTCAAAAACGCAATAAAAACATTGAAGCAAGAACATTCTCAAGAGGTAGACGACCTTAGGGAAGAAAACAAAGTGCTACACCAACAACTCAAAGATACTACAAGCAAACTGCAATCACTCAAAGACAGTCAGCAAAACATCAACAGTGAAATTAGGAAGCAGATAAACACACTTCATGCAAGCAAACAAACAAGCAGTCAGTCAAAAAACAGTCCTCCCGCTCCAGATCAGCGAGTAGAAATTAGCGTAGAAACAGGCAACAGATATTCAGTTCTATCGCAATTAGAGGAAGATGTTAATGACACCAAATCATCACAGCGTGCAACAACTACAGAGGACAAACAGATAAGTAGAGACACGCACAAAGATAAGGCAAACCAACACGTCAACCCCAACAGTACTAGAGAAAACAGCAATAACAAGGACACTAGCAACACACAGCCTCGCCCTACCCCCCTAGCTATTCTCAGTGAAACCCATGTCCCTCCTAGCTGCAACACACTGCTACTGGGGGACTCTGTGCTGAAGGGGGTGGAGGAAAAGAAGATGTCGACAGAGAACATGAAAGTGAAAGTCATCAGTGTCCCAGGTCTGACAGTGAAAGACCTATGCCAGTGGCTTAAATCACGCCCACCCTCCCCCCACATCTGTCACGTAACCTTTCACGTCGGAATCAACAGCTGTGGGGAAGGGCCTGTTTCCTCAACAGAGTGGGCCTCTCTGATCCGCGGGATGAAACGGGTGTTTCCCAACGCCCTACTCCAAGCCTCCTCCCTCCTCCCTCCCTTTGGTCACCATCACCCTCTGTGGCAGCCTGCTTTCCTCTCCTCCACCCACCTTCGCCAGACCTGCCACAGAGAGGGGATCACTTGCATCGACCACACCCCCTCCTTCCGCGCCAAGTCTGGGAAACCAAAAAAGGCTATGTACCTGGACCAGATACATCCCAGTGCACTTGGCTCCAGGGCCATAGCACTAAACATCCGGTATTTCGGCCAACGCCAACGCGTCACCCCAGACAGCAGAGGGCAACAGCAAGTGGTGGTGAAACAAAATCAACAGTCACAGCGTCAACATTTCAACTATGCTGATGCTGTCAGCCAGGGCAAGCAGAATGGACGGCGCTTCAACCCCGCCATCTCCACCCCTGACCACTCCTCCATGACTGACCACAACACGGCACAGACTGCCCACAACGACAAAGACTCTAACCACAGCGAGGAATTTCCCTCCCCGACAAATGGCAAACACCCCCCCAATTACCAACAACACCCAGTTCCACCACCTTCCCAAACACGACCCTCCTTCCCCCCTACGAACTACCAATACCAATCAGTCCAACAATCACCTCCTTATGTCCCCGCCCTCCACTACCCGCCTGGACTCCCACCAGCCCCCTATCACCCCGCCCATGTACCAAACCCCTACCCTCCCGCCCCCAGACAACAACAAGTCCAGCCCCTTTCAACCGCACAGCCTCTGATTGAACTATTGGCAGAATTATTACACCCCTACTTACAACGTTGAAAAGAGGCTGTGATCAGTCGAAAAACTGTCTTCCGTTGCCCCCCCCCCCCTCTCTCTCTCTCTCTCTCTCTCTCTCTCTCTCTCTCCCTCTCTCTCTCTCTCTCTCTCTCTGGCATGCACTCCTTCTCTCGGCTGTCTCTCTCTTCTTCTTTTGTTATAGCGCGGTGATAAGCTGCATGTCAATGTGCTTCATTTTTGTGGTGAATCTGTGACACTCACATTTTTTCCAAATTTTTTTTGTACACGTGATTATATTGACAGTATTTTGTTTGAAATATTTGGATATTTCTAGACTATGCCCTGTGTCAAAACTGTCGTGTTGGGTGTCAAATCCTTCTGAGACTTTCTAGGATTTTCAATTATTTCTCTTTATTTTTTCCTCACTGGACTAGGACCACAGAAATGTGATCGAAAAAGGGCATTGTCATTTAATGCAAAAATTCAAAAAAGGAAAAAGAACAGAAAAGAAACCGGTTACAGGCTATCTTCGTTATAGGCCTACATAGACACTAACGAACTGCACAAGGAAAAAGACTTGTTTATGAGGACCTACCTACGTTCTATCATATTATTGTGTTTCTTAAAGTTCCGGATATAATTTGTTTTTGGTGTCATTTTTCTGTTCTATTTGCTTGTTTTGTTTTAATTCTATTATTATCAAAGGAGTGGTTTGACCTTTCCGTTTCTATTGAATAATAGAAATAGTCTTGAGTAATTCTTCCATTGCTATTGATTGTTCTAGTATTGGGTTAATTCTTCTTTACTAGTAACTGTTATAGTTTTGAATTGACTCTTCCTTTGATATTGATTGTTTTATTCTTGTGTTGATTGGGTTGATTTTCCCTTGCTATTGATTGTTATAGTTTTGTCATTACACATAGCGATGTCTCAAACTTCTGATACGTGGCCCTCTAAAGAAGGGTTGCGTATCGGTTACCTTAACATTAATAGTGCATACAACAAACTAGATGAAATAGCGGCTATTCTAGACAATAATGGTAATAATTTCCATGTGTTCTGTCTCTCAGAATCAAGACTACGTAACCAAATACCTGATTCTGACCTTAGCATCCCAGGATATAATTTTATACGCCAGGACCCCACCAAACCGAAATAAACGGGCCTTCTGCTTTACTATTCTCAAACACTTACAGTAAAACGAATTCCCAAATTAGAACAATATCAAACTGAATCAGTGTGGATTGAGATTAAGCTAAGGCACACTAAGCCCTTATCAGTCTGTTGTTTATACAGAAATCCCGCTGAGAGAAATGATTGGTTCGATAGTTTCACCTTAATGATGGATGCAGCAGTAATAGAAGACAATGAAATAATTTTACTCGGAGATTTCAACATTGACATATATAAGCCCCAAACACAGTGGGTAAAACTTTACGAATCTTACAGTTTACATCAACTGATTGATCGACCAACACGCGAAACGGACACATCAAGCACCATCATTGATCATATTTATGTTTCATCCATGAGCAACATAGCAGAAGTATGCTCACCAGTTTTAAATTGTAGTGACCACTATCCTGTGTGTGTAACCTGGATAAAGAAAGGAACTAAAATCCCCCAAGTAGGCCACAAAACAATTCGTTATAGGTGCTTAAGCATTTTGACAAAGATATATTTCTCTCGGATCTGCTTAATTCTGGTTTATCAAAGGTTTATCAATACTGTAATCCAGAGGAAGCCTTCGACTGTTGGATTAAAACCTTTTGCTATGTTTATAATAAACACGCCCCTATCAGAATAAAACGTGTTAAAAATAAACCTAAACCACCATGGATAACAGATGATATCGATCAGGCTTCCTATCTTAGAGATTTTTACAAAGCAACCAAAGACCCTAGGGCTAATGCCCAACGTAACCTTGTAAATTCAATGAAGCGTTCAGCTAAACAGAAATATTTTAGGGAGTTACTATTAGACAAAAATCCTAAAAAGGTGTGGAGTGCAATTAATTCCTTGACAAACAAGAATTATGTCAAAAAATCACCTCAATCAACTACTCCCTCTCCGAACTTATTAAATCAGCATTTTGTATCAATTGCGGAATGTCTTATCCAAAATGATACTTGGAAACAAAATGATCTAAAGACCTTGAAAGACTTCTGTTTATCCAAGAATATCCAGTCTACAGTCTCCATTCCGTTACTAACAATATATGAAGTATATGCTGCTCTCACGCATTTAAAACAATCTACAACTAAGGATGCTGATGGATTGGATGGGATAATCCTTAAACTTGCTGCTCCTGTCATCACCGACAGTCTAACCTATATATATAATTTATGTATTAGTGAAAATTACTTTCCAGCTCAGCTTAAAAACGCTAAGATCATCCCACTTCACAAATCTGGTGATGAGAACGAACCTTCTAATTATAGACCTATATCCATACTGTCAGTTTTGTCAAAACCCTTAGAAAAACACATCCAAAAACACCTATCTCATCACTTAGAAAAGTACGATCTCCTACATCCAAGCCAATCAGGGTTTAGGAAACAACACTCATGTCACACAGCTCTAGTTAACATGGTTGATACATGGCTAGGAAATATTAATAACAATCAGTATACTGGAATTGTCTTTGCTGACTTTGCAAAAGCATTTGATGTAATCAATCACTCACTACTTATGAATAAACTACGTGTTTACAATATAGGTGATCAAGTGTGCCAACTGCTTGAGTCATTTTTATCAAACAGACAACAACAAGTATGCACTGGTCTTCACCAGTCTTCTTCTCTCCCAAACAACTATGGTGTTCCACAAGGTTCAGTTTTGGGCCCATTGTTGTTTTTATTATATATTAATGATTTACCTTTGCTTGTTAAAGACAATTGCAATCTCTTTGCGGACGATAGTTCAGTCGAATCCGCTCATCCTTCATTACATGTTTTGTCATCTAACATCCAAGAAAATGTAAATCAACTGGCCAGATGGGCTGAACTAAATCACATGTGTCTGAATCCAAACAAAACTAAGTATATGTGTTTGACAACCAGACAGAAACGCCAAAATCTTTCATCTACTTCATTCCCAATTCACATCTCGGGACAAACAATCGAGGAATCCAGTTCACACAAGGCCTTAGGTATAACGATTGATAACAAATTATCTTGGTCAGAACACATAGACATATTAAGTAAGAAGGTATCGCAAAGAATATTTCAACTATCAAAAATAAAACATTTCCTCAATCTCAATCTCAGGAAGCAGTTCTATTATGCACATATAAATTCACTTATCAGCTATTCCTCTACTTTGTGGGACTCAGCAAGTGCAAATGTTCTAAAACCTCTCGTTAGACTGCATAAACGAGCTGTTAAATTGGTGCTGCTCAAATCAACTTCTCTTACGAACAATGATTACAAAACATTAGGTATATTACCTTTTAAATTACAGTTGGAGCATAACAAAGCAAGGATGATGCACAAAATCATGACAGGAAATGCTCCTCAATCTTTAATCGACCGCTTCTTGATAAACAGTTACAGGCAGTCAAACAAACTACTAATTCCAACCCCAAGATTAGACTTATTTAAAACCAGTTTAATATACAGTGGTGGATCTTACTGGAATAATCTGCCAGCCAACTTAAAAGCGACCAAACGCCCAGCATCCTTCAACAAACTAATGAAGAACTACCTAATGAACAAACTCCACTGACAATGAACAATGAAATCTCTCTCTCTCTCTCTCTCTCTCTCTCTCTCTCTCTCTCTCTCTCTCTCTCTCTCTCTCTCTCTCTCTCTCTCTCTCTCTCTCTCTCTCTCTCTCTCTCTCTCTCTCTCTCTCTCTCTCTCTCTCTCTCTCTCTCAATATTTCATCAGGTAGTAACATTCGCAAAAAACGACTTATTTTATATTTTTTACCCAACAGTATCCTCTTTAACAAATAGCATTAAACCACTGCTGCTGACTCCAATGGACTAACATAAATAAATACTGAACGTATGCACTGTTATTTATCATGATGCCTACATGTGTTTACTTTTTCACTCATAAATATTTTGCGCATCTAACATTACCTTGATTTGATCTGTCATGTATAAAGGTATGTTAAAATTGGCTATGTTAAATATAATTAAGTTTGATTTAATAATGTGTATGTGTTTTATTCTAATTTCTTCATTTTACAGACAAGTGTGTAATGTTGGCTTAGGCTTGATTTTCTCATGTTATATATAAAAATATTAGTGTCTTTTTTTATATTTGTTAAAAATGATGATGAAACGTATGATTTATTTTGCTTGTCTGTTAGTTGAATGTATATTTGAAACTTGAGTGTATAAGGTAGGATTAGGTTTGATTTTGTCGAGTGTATATGCTAATTTACAAATTAGTGCATGCTAAAAATAAATACTTATATAAAGTAAGATTAAGTTCGATGATGTCATGGATATGTATTTACTATGATTTTATAACGTGTGTGTGTTTACTATTAGGTTTATTTCTTAGTTGAATATGCGAAGTAGGCCTACAAGTAACTAGGCTCGACTTTGTCATGTATCAGTGTTTACTGTGTTTATAATGTTATGATTGTTAAAGCTATGCTTCCCTCTCTCACTCAGTCTATCTATTTTTGTCTCTCTCTCTCTCTCTCTCTCTCTCTCTCTCTCTCTCTCTCTCTCTCTCTCTCTCTCTCTCTCTCTCTCTCTCTCTCTCTCTCTCTCTCTCTCTCTCTCTCTCTCTCTCTCTCTCTCTCTCTCTCTCTCTCTCTCTCTCTCTCTCTCTCTCTCAGTGTGTGTGTGTGTGTGTGTGTGTGTGTGTGTGTGTGTGTGTGTGTGTGTGTGTGTGTGTGTGTGTGTGTGTGTAATTATTTGTTTAATTATTTAGTATACAAATTTAGTTTTTTCATTTGTAGGCTTATATTGTTATATTTTGTCTATTGTGACTTAGCCAGAATGTTTATATTTATGTAACGAAAAGTGTTTCTTTGATATTATTGTATTGGGGATCCTGTATGATGAGAGAGAGGGAAGAAAGAGAGAGAGAGAGAGGGAGAGAGAGGGGGAGAGAGAGAGAGAGAGAGAGAGGGAGAGAGAGGGGGAGAGGAGAGGGGGAGGGAGAGGGGGAGGGAGGGAGGGAGAGAGGGGGGGGGAGAGAGAGAGAGTATGGGCCGTGTGTACGCACGTATTAATTGGTGCATTCCTTCCTGTTACTTGTTTACATTTTTATTAGTTTTTGTGAGTGTGATGTGTTATCAGAGAGTGACAGTGTTGGTGAACGAGGGTGGATGTCTTTGTGAGTGAAAATTATGTTATTTCGTTACTTTATTTCTTTGCATTCGAATGTTGGTGGTATGACTTTCTTGTTGATTTTAATTAATGTTTTCCATCTTTCATTGTTGCTTTTGTAACGCGCAACGGGCATACTACTATGTTTAGCGCTATATATTATTATTATTATTATTATTATTATTATATTATTATTATTATTATTATTATTATTATTATCATTATTTATTATTATTATTATTATTATTATCATTATTATTGCTACTATTATTATTATAGGATTGGGTTTTATTTTGCTATGTATAAGTGTTTATTCCAAAATGTGTGTATGTTAAAGATGAGTATGTAGAATAGGATTTGTTTTATTCTGTCATGTATATGTGCTTACATTTACGTTTGATGTATTTTTAAGATCAGTATGTAAAATGGGCTTAGGCTTGATTTTATTATGTGTATCGGCTTTAAATTTAAAATGTGTAGGTTACATGTTATGAGTATGTAAAATAGGATTAGTCTTAATTTTGTGATGAGTTAAGTTTTACTTATGTGCATGTTAAAGACGAGGACTAGAAAGTAGGTTTAGGCTTGATTTCGTTATGAGTAGTATTTATTTTTTAATATGTGTATTCGCTTGCAAACAATATGACTTGGTCTGCTTTTGTTACGAGTGTGTGTTTACTTTTTAATTTGTTTATGCTACAAATGAATAATGTAATGTAGGAATAGGTTTCATGTTGCCATGGGTACGTACATGTATTTACATTTTAAATTGTGCATGTTAAGATGAGTAGGTAAAGTAATATTATGTTTGACTTATTATGTGCATGGGTTTCTTTTCAAATAAGTACATTTTAATGATGAAGTATGATTGAGGTATTTTTTTATATGTTTGTGCACTTCTTTGAGTGTGAAAAGTAGGATTGGGTTTTATTTTCCCGTGTGTATGCGCTTACGTCACACATTTTGAATGTTAATAATGAGTATAGTTAATAATAATAGGTTTGATTTTGTTATTGATGTGTTACGATATAGGGATGTTTTTTTTGCATGCTTTACATTACTTTGTATGTGTTTATTTTCGTTTTCCATTTTCTACTTTTATACATGTATTCTGTCCAGAGGGCTGGATGTAAAAAAGCATGTTATTGCTTACTCTATTACCCTCTATAAATAAAATTCAATCAATCAATCAATCAATCTCTCATATCATGCCTTGCCATGTTTGTATTCTATGTTCGTATATGTGCCAAGGACAGATTGGAAGACTAGGCGTTGCCTAAAATCTTTATCTTTGACAAATAAAGTTAAAGTTTTCAAGTTTTCAAGTCTCTCTCTCTCTCTCTCTCTCTCTCTCTCTCTCTCTCTCTCTCTCTCTCTCTCTCTCTCTCTCTCTCTCTCTCTCTCTCTCTCTCTCTCTCTCTCTCTCTCTCTCTCTCTCTCTCTCTCTCTCTCTCTCTCTCTCTCTCTCTCTCTCTCTTTATCTCGTCTTATATGAGCTTGAGATTCTTGTGTATGTTATATAAATGTTTCGTTTTTGTTTGTTTGTTTGTTTGTTTTCATGTCTGGTGTCAGCTTGCTATTCTAATTCTTTTTTCTGAATTATTGGTATGTTTAATCCGTTTGTTCACTTTCATAATAAGTAGGTTTTTATTTTTATTATTGCTTTTTTCTTAGATTCATGATTTATGTTCCTTAACTTCGGCGCTGCAAGAAAAACAGTTCACCACATTGACATAAAGGCTGTATTTGTGCCATTGTTAATAAAACAATGTCTGAAGCGTCTCTCTCTCTCTCTCTCTCTCTCTCTCTCTCTCTCTCTCTCTCTCTCTCTCTCTCTCTCTCTCTCTCTCTCTCTCTCTCTCTCTCTCTCTCTCTCTCTCTCTCTCTCTCTCTCTCTCTCTCCCCCTCTGTCTCTCTGTCTCTCTCTCTATCTCTCTCTCTCTGTCTGTCTGTCTCTCTCTCTCTCTCTCTCTCTCTCTCTCTCTCTCTCTCTCTCTCTCTCTCTCTCTCTCTCTCTCTCTCTCTCTCTCTCTCTCTCTCTCTCTCTCTCTCTCTCTCTCTCTCTCTCTCTCTCTCTCTCTCTCTCTCTCTCTCTCTCTCTCTCTCTCTCTCTCTCTCTCTCTCTCTCTCTCTCTCTCTCTCTCTCTCTCTCTCTCTCTCTCTCTCTCTCTCTCTCTGTGTTTGCTGGTCTCACTCTCTCCTCTCTCCTCTCTCTCTCTGTGTGTTTGCTGGGGTAGCAAACACAGTTTTGAAGTTTTCAAGTTTTCTCTCTCTCTCTCTCTGTGTTTGCTGGTGCTTACGTGCCAATTAAGTTTTAATGTGATATGATTTTCATGATGATGTTTAGATGTTGCTGCACATTTGCTTTGTATTTACATTATGTGTTTGAATGCTCTTAATAATCACATTTGTTCTTTTTCTTTTCTCATTTTTCTGTCTGTTTGATTAATATATTTGTCTTTTTCTTTAGTTTCCTTTTCTTTGTGAGGGCATAGTGAAAAGAAGGCTTTGTAGCATGATCTATTTTCCCTCAATGAAAGCATCAAGGAAGAAGAAGGCATATCTCTCTCTCTCTCTCATCTCATCTCTCTCTCATCTCATCGATGAGGAACATCCTCTCAAGGAAGAAGAAGGCATCATCGATGACAAACATCCTGAAAGCATCTCATCATCGATCATCCTCTCTCTCTCTCTCTCTCTCTCTCTCTCTCTCTCTCTCTCTCTCTCTCTCTCTCTCTCTCTCTCTCTCTCTCTCTCTCTCTCTCTCTCTCTCTCTCTCTCTCTTTCTAACCAACTTGGAAACAAGTTTGTTTTGGGCGAATTGGGTCGGTATCCTTTATATGTTAACAGTTCTGTACGTTGCATAAAGTACTGGCTTAACATTTTAAAGATGGACGTCTTTAGACTACCAAGACAAGCGTATATTATGTTGAAAAACTTGGATCATAAAGGTAAAACGTGCTGGGTTCGTTTGGTAAGACACACTTTGTTTAGCTTAGGATTTGGTTATGCATGGCTGAACCAGGGTGTTGGATGTGAAATAGCGTTTTTGTCTTTACTCAAACAACGATTAAAAGATAATTACTTACAAGAATGGAATAGCTCAGTAATGAACAAAGACATGTATAGTACCTATCGGCTTTTTAAACAATCATTTGAAAGTGAACATTATTTTGAATTTCTAGATATTAGGTGTTTCCGTGATGGGTTGGTCAAATTGAGAACTGGTGTGCTTCCAATAAATGGTTCGTCCTTCAGAACAACTTTCAGTGACAATTTAAACTTTCTTTGTCCCACATGTAAGGTAGTTGAAGACGAACATCACTTTATACATGTTTGTCCCATATATAACGATATTAGAAACAAATATTTAAGTGGAATTGAAAAGCATTATACTAATATTCTTCTGAATGGGTACATGACACTAACTCGTAAATTAGCCATGTTTATTTTCTATGCAATTCGACAGAGAAATGAGATTGAGAATTTAGACAAACAATAAGTTGTGAGAATGTTCTTATGTATAGAAGAAAAGAACATGTCTATATAGTGTTGTTAACAGATGTTGGCTTGCCTAGTATACGTTTGGTGTTATGTTTCGCTCACCAACATGATAGTATGTCTCCATAATTATGTTGTTATTTAATTGAGAGGTGCAGTAAATATCGTATGATATTTTTGTTTTTTGTTCCTTGACCCTGTTTCTAGGGGCTAGTGGCCTAAAGGAAATAAACTGTTGTTCTTGTTCTTGTTCTTGTTCTCTCTCTCTCTCTCTCTCTCTCTCTCTCTCTCTCTCTCTCTCTCTCTCTCTCTCTCTCTCTCTCTCTCTCTCTCTCTCTCTCTCTCTCTCTCGTTTTTGGTTTCCACAGCATATCCGAACTGACTGGAAGCCAGCAATATATGAAAATGGATTCGAAATTCAAGTCCCTGTACAAAGAACGGCTGTCAGTGTTCTCCAAGCCAGGCTACGACTCGCGGGAGCACCGGCCTTCCCCGCTGACCCAGCATCAGAAGGAGCTGCTACGGTCGTCCTGGCGGTCCCTACAACAGATGCCAGATCCCCTCAATGCCTTTGTAATGCCTTTGTAAAGTTGGTGTGGGTGTTGTGGGGCGTGAAGGGGGAGTGGGAATGGTCTGTGTGTGTGTGTGTGTGAGAGAGAGAGAGAGAGAGAGAGAGAGAGAGAGAGAGAGAGAGAGAGAGAGAGAGAGAGAGAGAGAGAGAGAGAGACTTCAGACGTCAGACTTCAGACACTTTATTTTACAAGGATAAGAATATAGGCTGGGCCTAGTCTTCCATTCTGTCCTTGGTTCTAAGCATGCAACATACAATATAACTAATACTATAAACCAACATTGAGACACAGAAAAATCGTCAACAGAAACAGCAAACAGTAGCAGAAATGCGAACAGTGACATGGTTGGCAGAGCATCAACATCAGTAATAAGAACAAGAAAACCAACCGACCAAATAAACAAACATAAAAAAAGAAAACAAAGGAAGAAAAAAAACTACTTCCACCACAAATTACTTCTTCTACTACTATTACCACTCCTACCTACTACTATTACTACTACTACCACCATCGCCACCACCACTACTACTACTACTACTACTACTACTACTACTACTACTACTACTACTACTACTACTACTACTACTACTACTACTACTACTACTACTACTACTACTACTACTACAACATAATAGTACTATAAACGAATATTGAGACATAGAACAATCATCAGCAGAAACAACATACAGTAGCAGAGATACAACAATGATATGGTAGGCAGAGCATCAACATCAGTAATAAGAACAAGCAAAACAGAAAACCAAACGATCAAATAAACAATCATAAACATTATTTTTAGAAAACAACACGAGAGAGAGAGAGAGAGAGAAGAGAGAGAGAGAGAGAGAGAGAGAGAGAGAGAGGGAGAACGAACGAACGAAATTTTACTTATACAGGGTAATGAGATAAGTATATATATTTTTTTTACACCCAGCCTTGTGGCAAATGAAAATATCGAATAAACAATAACAAAAACATGCAATGAAAGAAAACACAAATAACAACCCATAAAATATAAAAAGTGAAAACGTTGAGAGAGAGAGAGAGAGAGAGAGAGAGAGAGAGAGAGAGAGAGAGAGAGAGAGAGAGAGAGAGAGCGAGAGAGAGAGAGAGAGAGCGAGAGAGAGAGAGAGAGAGAGAGAGAGAGAGAGACAGAGACAGAGAGAGATAGAGACAGACAGAGAGAGAGAGATGACAAACAATCCAACATTTGTATGGGTATTTGTTAGATTAGTGTCCAAACATTTTAAAAATAAATTGTCAAAA
>CM065688.1:57400380-57417880 GCA_017654935.2 Phymorhynchus buccinoides | reverse complement strand
TGATGGCCCCGGACAGCATGAAGACCTTCAAACTGATCAAGGAGGGCGAGGACACGGACGACGCTTCCGAGGAGAACGTGGAGCTGAAGCTGCGGAACACGGTGTTGCACCACCACTTCTCCAGCATCACGGGCTTCCTGGACCAGATCATCAGCGACCTGGATCACCTGGAGACCCTGCAGCACGTCCGCCTGGCCCTGGGAGAGAAGCACCTCGCTTATGGCGCCCGTGTGGAGTTCATCAAGGTCAGTACATGCAGCCAGTGCTTGAGGGTTTCTTCGTTCTATGAGGATGTTTCCACCACTGCCAACAGATACAGTCGAACCTCAGTAAACCGATCACCCAGCAGACTTGTCAAAACTGTCCGTAATAGTGAAGTGCCCGCTATGCTGAATCACTCCATGCAAAGGCAACACATAATTAGTATAATGAAAAGAATGACTGTATTTTATTGACAAACATTGACTAACGAAGCAAAGGAAGGATTTTTCACTGAACTTTTCCGTGATCCTTGACCTTGACTTTTCGAATTTCCTTTCCAGTGGATTTTGCTTTAAAAATTATAGATTAAATGTTTTCTTTGAGCACGCTATAAAAAATTTTGATCAGGGCGGTCGAAATACTGAGAGGTAAATCGCACTAGTTAATAGTGATTCAGACTGAGATCACTATCCGTTGTCCTGCATAGCGGGGTGGTCGCTATACCGGAGACACCTTAAGTAATAAATAAGAAGGAAAAAAACAATTGACAAAGACTGTGACAAAAACTGTCCGCGATACTGAGGTGCCCGTTAAAAGAGGTTCGACTGTAAATTGCATTGTCATCTTGGCCGTGACTGTGGGAAATGTTTCCTGGGTGACGTGCATCTGTCTTGAGGGTCTCTTGGCCTTTAATAATAAATAATAATAATGCATAGTATTTACATAACGCCTTTCTTTTTAATTAAACTCAAGGCGTTCACATTCACTGATTCACACGCAATTGGGCTAACATACACATTCATTCGATCATCATCCAATTAATGTGAAAAGTTACAGAGAGAAAGCTCTTTGAAACAAGTGAGTTTTCATTTGGGTTTTGAAAGCGGGAAATGATGAATTGTGACGGAGGTGAACAGGCAAAGAGTTCCAGACAGTGGGGGCGCAAAAACTAAAACTGCGTTGTCCAAGAGACTTTAAATTCACTTTAGGAACTTTCAACAATTCGGCATGGGAAGATCGGAGTGAGCGAGGAGTGTAAGTTTGGAGAGCACTTGAGAGGTAGGATGGATGCAAAGGCATCCTACCTCTTTAAGGACCTTCTCCAAGAACCAGCTGACCTAAAGTACTCCATGTCGAGAGAGGAGGGATGTCCCCTTAGCAAGGCGGGTTAGTGCAGCTACATTCGTCTTAGAACGATAGTTTTGGGCCGTGTGGCCTTTTGGAACACTAAACTGAACTAAAATATTCTTGGTCGAGAGAGTTGCGAAGTCCCCTGGGCAAGGAAGGCTATGCAGCTATGGGGTCAGTCAGCCTTTAGGGTAACCTTCCAGCTGCCAACTGTCCACACGCCCTGGGGCTAAGAGAGTGGGGATGCTGCATTTGGCAAGGCCGGCTGGTGCAGGCTAGATTGATGTTGGTGCTGTAACTTCGGGGGATCACATGGCCTTTGGGGGGTCCTTCTCAACATTAACTGTCCATATGTGCTCGTGGCCGAGAGAGAGTGGGATGTTTCCTTGGCAAGGCCAACTATCCTACACTCTTCTTGTTTGAGATAGTAGGGAGTACTCTGAACGAATATTAAATGTCACGTCCTCCCGATCCTAAGGACACACGTGGGACATTAGTTCTAATTTCAATTTGGAGAGTACTCTTGTTTCTGGTATTCCAGATAGCCTACTAAGGGCCAGCCAGCCACACGTCCACTAAAATCGTACAACTCTACGGTACGATTCGATCACGTGGTCTCCAAGAACAAATGTGATTCGCGCTTCGAGATCACGTGATCGAATCGTATCGTACAGTCGTGCGATTTTAGCTGACGTAGGGACCAGGGACCCACCCTCAGGGACCCAACCTCCCCCTCCCCAGGGACCCACCCTTCACCCTCCCCAGGGACCCACCCATGTGGGTCCTCCACCCTCCCCAGGGACCCAGGGACCCACCCAGGGACCCACCCACCCCCACCCACCCCCCACCCAGCGACCCCCACTCCCCAGGGATCCACCCTCCCCAGGGACCCACCCACCTCCCCAGGGAGGACCCACCCACACAGGGACCCACGGACCCACCCACCCCATCCCCAGGGACCCACCCACCCCAGGGACCCACCCCAGGGATCCAACCCCCCCTCCAGGGACCCACCCATCCTCCCAGGGACCCACCCACCCACCCATCCTCCCAGGGACCCACCCACCACCCTCCCAGGGACCCACCCAGGGATCCACCCACCCTCCCCAGGGACCCACCTACCCACGCCACCCACCCTCCCCAGGGACCCACCCTCCCCACCCTCCCCCTCCACAGGGACCCACCACCACCACCCCCCTCCCTGGGACCCCCCCCTCCCCAGCAAGCCACCCACCCTCCCCAGGGACCCACCAGGGGAGGGACCCCTGGGGAGGACCCACCCACCATCCCCAGTGACCCACCTCCAGGAACCAACCCTCCCCAAGGACCCACCCTCCAGGAACCCACCCTCCCCCTCCCCAGGGACCCACCCTCCCACCCTCCCAAGGGACCCACCCACCATCCCCAGGGACCCACCTCCAGGAACCAACCCTCCCCAGGACCCACCCTCCAGGAACCCACCCTCCCCCCTCCCCAGGGACCGACCTCCACCCTCCCACCCTCCCCCTCCCACAGGGGACCCTCCCACCCACGCTATCATCTGAAAGTCCCAGTGGGACCGATTGATTAGCGCTCCGCGGAACCCACACACGCACACCACAGGGACACCACCCACCCACAGGAACCCCACCTCCACCCACACCCCACACACACCACACCTCCAGGAACCCACCCCACACCCCCAGGTACCCACACCCTCCAGGAATACCCCGCATACACCCCTCCCCACGGGACCGACCCTCTCAGGAACCCACACCTCCACCCTCCACACGGGGACACGACCCTCCCACACCACCTCTGCTATCTGAAACATCATAGTTGGACACACTTGATTAGCGCGCGCGCGCGCTTCACACGCACGCCTCTCTCCCTCCTCCCCCCACTCACACTCTCTCTCTCTCCTCTCACACACTCTCTCTCGCGCTCGCGCACTCTCACACGCATCGCATAGTACACACGGTTTCCTGTTCGCCTTCGAGAAGACCCTATGGCTCACGTGAACCAGGACATCATGCACGCCTGGGAACTCCACACGCCATCATTGCCCACGACTGGGCCTCCGGCTACAGAAAGCCACGCGACACCGCACCCTCTCGACCATCACCACCCCATCTGGTCACGTTAATGTGGGCTCCTCCGCCATCACCAGCCTTCCAGGGACAAACCCCGTGGCGGAGGAGAGATCGGAACGGGGAGAGAAAGAGAGGTATGGAGAGGGAGAAGGGGTGAAGAATGTGTTCAGCGGACCTTCCTCCAAAGTCGATCCTCTGATGGTGGTCTGGTGGTGGTGGTGGTGGGGGTAGGGTCTCTCTTCTTTGTGAGGTGTAGGGAAATAGGTGCACGCGGGAAGACGGGTGTTTGGGGGTTGCGCTGTGCATAAATTTCACAAGAGCATACAATATAATAGAGGTTTGACTTATTGGTGGTTTTTTTTAACCAGGACATCATGTTACCACGCCTGGGAACTCCTGTTCGCCATCATTGCCCACGACTGGGCCTCCGGCTACCAGAAAGCCAAGCGACACCGCACCCTCTCGACCATCACCACCCCATCTGGTCACGTTGATTTGGGCTCCCCCGCCATCACCAGCCTTCCAGGGACAACCCCCGTGGCTAATTATTGTGCTTTTATTTAGTCAGTGGACAATGTCTTATGTAGTTACATGGATGGATTAACTTTGTTTTTGTATGCTATCGTTTTTTACAAAGTTTTTTGTTTATGCTATGGCTACTAATCTAGTTATCTCTTTAAAAGAGAGAGAATACGAATACGAAATAATATGATATGAGAGAGACTGAAGACCGAAAAACTATATTTTACAAGGATGTAGATTTTAAACCAAGCCTATTCTTACAATCTGTCCTTGAGAAAACAAAGCTAATACAAAATAAACAGAGAGAGAGACGAGAGAAGAGAGAATTTTTTTATTGAGGGAGAGAGAGAATGGGCTCAGAGAGAGAGAGAGAGAGAGAGAGAGAGAGAGAGAGAGAGAGAGAGAGAGAGAGAGAGAGAGACACAGAGACAGAGAGACAGAGAGACAGAGACAGAGAGTATGTTTATGGGTTATGGTTGCATGCGTGTGACAGTGTGAGTGCGTAGATGCATGCGCATTTTGTTTCATTTCTAATACAATTTGTAATTGCTGGATTTGAGCTGTCGCCACAGCGGCCATCTTGGGATACATCTAATTAATGAACTAGTCGGATGTGCCACCATCTTTATACCAAGATGGCAGCTGAGCCCCTCTTATGCCATTGCCTGAAAAAGGGGGGGACATGGCGGCAACTAGTCCTCGGTCATAACCTGTCAGGTCAAGACATTGAGTGTTGTGCGGCACCAGAGGATATGCTCTGCCCACTTGCTTTGACAGTCACTTTACTATTGGAAGCTTCAGAGTGTCTCTCTCTGTATTCCTGGGTGATGCTGATCCAAAGGATGTGTGGGGTTATGATCGAGGGTCACACACACACACACACACACACACACACACACACACACACACACACACAACACACACACACACACACACACACACGCGCACACGCACACGCACACGCACACACACACTCACACTCACACACACACACACACACACACACACTCACACTCACACACACACACACACACACACACACACACACACACTCACTCACATACTCACACACACACTCACACACACACACACACACACACACACACACACACACACACACACACACACACACACACACTCACATACTCACACACACACACACACACACACACACACACACACACACACACACACACACACACACACACACACACACACACACACACACACACACACACACACACATGAGCTGGGAGTAAGCTGAAATGGCTTTGCTATTTTCGTTTTTTCTTTCTTCTTTCATTCTTTGCTTGTCCTTCTGACACACACGTTCCTCGGAGACCTTGTCTCAACGTGCGACGTTGAGTGCGTGCATGCGTGTGTGTGTGTGTGTGTGTGCGTGTGTGTGTGTGTGTGTGTGTGCGTGTGTGTGTGTGCGTGTGTGTGTGTGCGTGCGTGTGCGTGTGCGTGTGTGCGTGCGTGCGTGCGTGCGTGCGTGCGTGCGTGCGTGCGTGCGTGTGTGTGTTTGTGTGTGTGTAAAACGTGGTGGAGAGGCAATTAACGGGAGAGTTTCCTTCCATTGTTGAATTGAAGATAGTTGGTGTTTGAAAAGTACCCCCTAAAAAAAACCCACCCCAAAAACCACACCAAACACCCCAAAAAACACCCCCACCCCAACAGTGCCTCAATGCTATAGCATAAAGAGAGCATGCAAATTCCAGCTGTTTGAAAATGACAAAGGACTAAACTGTATTATGACTATGATGATGAATATACTCCCTGATCTAACACAACGGGAGTATATTGGGATGGGAACGAGGGCTGTCTGTCTGTCCGTGTGTGTGTGTGTGTGTGTGTGTGTGTGTGTGTGTGTGTGTGTGTGTGTGTGTGTGTGTGTGTGTCTATCTGTGTCTGTGTCTGTGTGTGTGTGTGTGTGTGTGTGTGTGTGTGTGTGTGTGTGTGTGTGTGTGTGTGTGTGTGTGTGTGTGTGTGTGTGTGCATATGTGTGTGTGTGTGTGTGTGTGTGTGTGTGTGTGTGTGTGTGTGTGTGTGTGTGTGTGTGTGTGTGTGTGTGTGTGTGTGTGTGCATATATGTGCGTGTGTGTGTGTATATTTGCGTGTGTGTGTGTGTGTGTCTGTGTGTGTGTGTGTGTGTGTGTGTGTGTGTGTGTGTGTGCGTGCGTGCGTGTGCCTGTGCGTGCGTGTGCGTGTGCGTCCGTCCATGTGTGACCCAAATGTGTTCCAGTCCCTAACGCCTAAACCACTGCACCGATCGTGAAGAAACTTGGCACAATGGTTCCTTAGACCTTGCAGATGCTTAACATCGAACCATATCAACGTAATGCAAGTGAGGACATTTAGAATATTAAAAAGACACTGATTATTTCAATAGTACTTTCTCCAGTACTATTCAACATCTTCCTGGAGAAGATCATGCAAGACACCCTTCATGACCACCATACTTCCATCTCCATTGGTGGCAGACGCTTGTGCAACCTGCGTTTTGCTGACGACATAGACCTTTTGGGCGGCAGCAAGAACGAACTCCAAGAGCTCACTGACAATCTTGTGAACAGCGCTGGGTCATACGCAATGGAAGTCAGCCATGAGAAAAGCAAAGTCATGGTAAACAGTGTGAATGACAACACCGCTGATATCACTATGAACGGTCAAAAGCTAGAAGAGGTGAAGAACTTCAAGCACTTGGGAGCACTTCTGTCCAAAGATGGCAGCTGCACCTCAGAGATCCATCAGCGGATTACACAAGCTACAGCAGCTATGGCTAGGCTGAGCAGAATTTGGAAAAGCAACATCAGCTTCACTACAAAGTACAGACTCTACCAGTCACTCGTAATCACCATCTTTCTCTACGGGTGTGAAACATGGACTCTGCTGGCTGACTCCGAGAGAAAAATTCAAGCTTTTGAAACAATGCCTGTGAAAACTGCTGGGCATTACATACCTAGAACGCGAGACAAATGAATATGTCCGCAACAAGATCGCAGAGCTGGTTGTGCCACAAGAACACCTTTTGACGACAGTTAAACGTCGCAAGCTCATCTGGTTTGGCCACGTCAACCGTCACGAATCCTTGTCGAAGACCATTCTCCAGGGAACCGTGGAAGGGGGCCGCCGTCACGGCCGGTAAAAGAAGAACTGGGTCGACAATATCAAAGAATGGACCAACATGAACATGAATGACCTGATCCCGGCCGCCCACCAGAGGCAGAACTGGAGAATGTTGTCTGCTGCTGCTGCCCATCAATCCCCCCAACGACCACAGCGGTCAAGGGACTAATGGAAGGAAAGGAAAAGGATTATTTCAAAGATGATGGATGGATTTAAGCCAAAGTAGGCATAGTGAACAGGTGTCATCTAACAACGTTTTGAGTAAAATAGTTAATTTCTCAGTGTTACTATACCGATACAGACATTTTTAACACAAACAAAACCCCAACCCACAATCGCCCGATGATTAAAAGCTAAACTCCCTTGACAATGCTTTGTACACGATTTTTCACCCCTCCAGGGATTATACTGTGTCTGTCTCTGTGTAATGAGCGACTTAGCTCGCTCTTTTCAACACGTGGCGGCGCTGCGGTTGAGTGGGTCTTGAGCATGGAGTAGAGTTTAGTCTCTCTCTCCTCTCCCCCCCTCTCTCTCTCTCTCCCTCCCCCCAACAAAGGCTACCACTAGGTTGGACCCACTCAACCGCAGCGCCGCCACGTGTTGAAAAGAGCGAGGTATGTCGACCATTGCGAGGCAAGGGTGGGATGGGGTGGTGAATGGGTGGGTGGGTGGGTGCTAGACTGGTTGAGAACGTCACTAGTATAGGCAGCTGAAGGAAAACGGGGAGGTCCCGATTGGCCCTTTCCCATTTGGCCCTTTGTGTAATGGAGAAAACACCCATGAGTGGCATTTTGCCCTTTTATTTATTTTGAAAAACCCGCTCTCTTTCTCTCTCCTACCCATCTCTTTCTCTCTGTTGTTGTTGTGTTACAACCCAGAGACATGCACGCGCGCACACACCTACACACCTACACACACACACACACACACACACACACACACACGCGTGCGCGCGCGCGCGCACACGCACGCACACGCACACGCACACGCACACACACACACACATAGAGGTCTACATGCTTTTCCCTGTCCCCTCCCATACACCCAAGAACAAGAGGTTATGAGCGAGAAACGGAACTTTGAAAGGGCGAAATGACACTCCTCGACGAAGGGAAGTCACGTGAGGAGTCTTGCGGCATAGATCAAAGAAAGGGCGAGATGGGAAAGGGCCAATCGGGACCTACCCAGGAAAACAGGGGAAGGTAGATTGAGAGGGCGGCATCAGGGGGTGGGGGTGGAAATGGGGGTGGGGGTTGTACTCCCAGGTACTCAGTTAAAGGGGCACCCTGACGGATGCGTTTTTGTAAGAAACACATCGAGATCACCAGGAAAACACCCTTTACAGAGATCGCAACACTCACTTTGCTCTGGTTTCCTAGAAAACAAGCCGTCAATCGATTCCGCCTTGACTGAGGTGCTGGAAGTCAAATTCTTTCACCCAAAGAGAAGGCGCATGACGTCTCTTTTCTAATGGCCGCCAAATCGTTTGAACGAAATTTTGGCAATACAAACCACTTTTATTATTTTAAATTTTATACTGTTCATGTAAAGGAGTTTCGCTGACAACTAAGGAAACAGCTCCATTTTTTATTTTTTACTGCACAACTAAAAAAGAAAACGCTTCAACTACAATGAGTGACCTCCACCCACCCCATCCAAAATGGCGACTTTTTCCGGCATCTCCGCCAAGGAGGAATCGCCGTTGACTGTTTAATTTCTAGGAAACCAGAGCAAAGTGAGTGTTCCAATCCTTGAAAAGGCTGTCTTTCTGGTGACCTCGACGTGTTTCTTGCAAAAACTCATCCGTCAGGGTCCACCTTTAAGGCTAGTCTTTGAAAGGGCCGTTAATAAAGTGAGAGCAAGAAAAGACTGAACTAGG
Organism: Phymorhynchus buccinoides; assembly: GCA_017654935.2. Taxonomy (NCBI): domain Eukaryota; kingdom Metazoa; phylum Mollusca; class Gastropoda; order Neogastropoda; family Raphitomidae; genus Phymorhynchus; species Phymorhynchus buccinoides. The sequence continues at coordinate 57,408,949 of CM065688.1, read as the reverse complement.
AATAGAGTAGGCTAAGGGCCGTAAATGCCCGGATGCAAATAAATATGTCAAAGGCTTTAAAATAAATGACGCGAGACAAACTGTTAAAGACTACACTAGATACAATTTTCCATAGTCCTGCTAACCTTGGTCTCTTAATCTCCAAAAAAGCAAACGTTATTCGACTTTTAAAACACCTGAACTGTCCGACGTTAGGCCCCCTGAGGTCCAAAGTCCGGACAGCGACACCTACCTCTGGAAAGCTTAAAATTAAAGCAAATCAACGACTGGTTGATATCAACCAGAAGCATTGAGAAATGAACATAATATTAAATCACCGCAGTGTAAGTTATATTTTTGTTTAGAAAAGCATTCTTATTCTGTCCAAAGAAAAGACTTGTAAATGTAATTTGAGTCATTTAGTGTTAGAAGCTTGCATTTGGAAAATGAATAATAGTTTTTGCTAGGAGCCTTTCTGAGCCATGATTTTTGACACACATACTGATATTGTATCGCTGCACTATTGTATTAGGAGGCACCACGTGGCCACAGTACTTCGCCGTTTTATTTATATATAACAAAACTACTGTCTGGACTTAAGACCCGTCTGACATTTGGGGGCCTTCCTCTACGTTTATAACGCGTTCGCTGTTCTTGTTATACCCGTTAATTGATTATTACAAATAATTATTTGTAATACAGATCTTCTCATCACTTTTCTGTTATACTTATCTCCAGGTGGGTGATAGTATGAACCCATAGTAAAATCCAAGTTGGATTAAAAAAACAATCTACTTGAGATTTCAGTACAGCCAAAATATACTTAGCTCACGCAAGACAGAGCATTTGGCTGCCAGCTTGAAGCCACATTTCGCTGGCATCCCTTCCTACCACTCACTCTTTTAGTCTTTATCATGCCAGTCCAGAGGGGGTGTGTGTGTGTGTGTGTGTGTGTGTGCCTTCAAATCTAACATCAAAACCCACCTGTTCCCCCGTCATTGAGGCTCCACTCTCTTTCTCTTCTTCTCTCCCTTGCCTTTAGGTCTGTTTCTGCTGTATACCATTTATGCCATCCGTGTGTGTTCGCTTTGTATTGCATTTTTGTTTGAATGTGTTATGGATGCTAACGTGTGTGTGCGCTTTGATTTGATTTCTATCAAGATTCAGCGCCGTATAAATACTGTATGTTGTTGTTGTTGTTGTTGTTGTTGTTGTTGTTGTTGTTGTTGTTGTGTGTGTGTGTGTGTGTGTGTGTGTGTGTGTGTGTGTGTGTGCGTGTGTGTGTGTGTGTGTGTGTGTGTGTGTGTGTGTGTGTGTGTGTGTGTGTGTGTGTGTGTGTGTGTGTGTATTTGTGTGTGTGTGTGTGTGTGTGTGTGTGTGTATTTGTGTGTGTGTGTGACAGGACTATGAAACAGATAGGCCTACCACTCACTCTTTAGCAAGTCGGTCCAGGGGAGAGTGGCAGGTTTAACATTTGGCTTTACTCACACGGTGAGCAGTGTAAGCGGTCAGGCTGTGATTAGTCTTTGAGTAAGCTGAATGTTTTTGTTCCAGCCTATGTAAGAGTAGGCCGTTGTGTTTTGGCGGGAACAGATACATGTGTAGCACCATTAACAAAACAGGAACCCCTTGAAGATCCCCCTCTCTCTGTCTCTGTCTCTGTCTCTGCCTCCATCTCTCTCTCTGTGTTATCTCTGTCTCTCTACCCCCCCCCCCTCTCTCTCTCTCCCTCTCTCTCTCAAACACCACACAATTATGCTGCTAACTGTTTATTACTGATTTCGAACACATCATGATATAGATATTATTTGTTTTACTCTCTGACTTTAAAGTCAAACAATGAGTAACGTTTACACGACCAAAACTGATATTAGTACACATTGACAACCCCCCCCCCCCCCCACACACACACACAAAAAACAACAACAACAAACAAACAAAAACCTCTCTCTATGGTTTCATCTCTACACTAAACCTAGGTGTCTACGGGTTGATCTCTACGGATTGATCTCCCTTAGGAATTGATCTCTGCTTATAATAAACCTTCTTCTTTTTCTACCCTTGAGTATCCACAATCATCAGTAAGATCTCTCTGTGGCAGTAACAGACTGTGCGACTCAGGCCGTGTCCCCTATTAGAGCTTCTCGCAGACAACTTGGATGGCATAGGTACACGCCGCCATTGTAATGAATCTAGTGTTATCGTGGGGTGTTCCGAAACTGCTGGACAGTGCACAGTCGCCCGTACCATCGTCCCCATCATATCTCCAGGGGCTGCCCACAGGGTTCTGCTCGGTCCCGTCCATCCACAGGAGTTTGCCGTCCACCCGTTCTAGGCCGGCGTAAGACCAGTAATCTGCCGCAAAACCGGACAATGCTTTTAAAGACCTACCACGCCCGTGTGTGAAAATAAGCGGTTTTCACGTGTGTTCCCTCTTGTCGCTGGTAAGAAATCTGAAGAAATCTTCCAAGCCTAAGAAGGAAACTACACGTGACGTAGTGGATCTTTAATTAAGGTCTTTGTGCGCGTGACCATTTGTCCCCCCCCCCACCCCCCCCCCCCCCCCCCCCCCCCCCCCCCCCCCCCCCCCCCAGTATAATAGCAACGCAGTGATGCATAGATCGTTATTATGACTGGCCTATCACTGTGTTGCCATGGAGAGAGAAAGAGTGAAGAATGTTCACCAGTACAGAGACCTTTAGCTTACCTGTCAATGTTGGGTTCCAATGCATGAAACGGGGCCCTTGTTATTTTGCAGCTTTATCGTTCTACCGTCGTCGTCGTAGTCGTCATCATCATCATCATCATTACCATAATCTTCATCATCATCCTCTTCCTCCTCCTCCTCCTCCTCATCTTCTCCATCATCATCATCATCATTACCGTCATCCTCATCACTATCGTCGTCCTCCTCCTCCTCCTCCTCCTCGTTTTATCATCATTAACATCATCATCATCATCATCATCATCATCATCATCATCATCATCTTCCTCTTCTTCTGCTTCATCATCATCATCATCATCTTCCTCTTCTTTTGCTTCATCATCGTCATTATCATCATCATCATCATCATCATCATCATCATGGTTTAAACAAATCTTTATTCATTTCAAAACGTAGTCCAACAGAAAGACGATTAGAGCAACAACAAGCAGGAAGCTTATGCCGTGCTCCTTAAATGTACAGTGCACCATTGATTGAACAGATGGAGACTGCATTCAAACCAAGTGATGCGATAACGAACAAAAGTAATATGAACTAGATTGAAAAGTTATCTCTCAGTGAACTACCGTGTAACGCGTTCGCTTTGTGTCCAGTAAACCCGAGTTCGAACCTGAGTACAGGGGATTTTCCCTCTCACTTTGCACTAGGCCTCACGGTCTGAATGTGGAGTCTTTCGGATGAGACGATAAACCGATGTCCCGTGTGCACTTAGCACACGTTAAACCCAGTGGCAACAAAAAAGTTGTCATTTGTTAAAAATTTACCCCCCCCCCCCTTTTCCTTCTCATCAATCAAACACAAAAATTCGCATGCAAAAAAAAGAAAAAAAAGAAAGACAAAAAAAGGTGGCGCGCCTCTGGCTGCGACGGGCTCTCCGGGTGGGAGCAACCCGATTCTCACAGAGATGCCTCTGTGACTATCAAGTACCTAATACTTACTCAGATGCGGGCCGTTGTCGATCATGAATTTCATGGCGCACACCACAGCGTCATAGGTCTTGGTTATGACCATGGTACTGCCGCACCCCTCGCAGTACGCTTTGGCGTCAGCGAAGACCATGACAGAGTCTGCCACGTGCAGCTGTTTCCCACAATCCGAGGACGAGAACACGGCGGTGCAGCCCGTAACTGTAACACACGTAACGCAGCGTTACACGCCTCTGTTGAAACACGCGTAACGCAGCGTGGTACGCCTCCGTTGTAAGACACGTAACACAGGGTTACATTCCTCAGTTGTAAGAGACCTAAGACAGCGTTACACGCCTCTGTTGAAACACGCGTAACGCAGCGTGGTACGCCTCCGTTGTAAGACACGTAACACAGGGTTACATTCCTCAGTTGTAAGAGACCTAAGACAGCGTTACACGCCTCTGTTGAAAAACGCGTAACGCAGCGTGGTACGCCTCCGTTGTAAGACACGTAACACAGGGTTACATTCCTCAGTTGTAAGAGACCTAAGACAGCGTTACACGCCTCTGCTGTAACACGCGTAACGTAGCGTGGTACGCCTCCGTTGTAAGACACGTAACACAGGGTTACATGCCTCAGTTGTAAGAGATCTAACACAGCGTTACACGCCTCCGTTGAAACGCAGCGTTACACGCCTCTGTTGTAACACACGTAACGCAGCGTTACACACACCTCCGTTGTAAATTAATGCACGTAGCACAGTGTTACAAGCCGTCGTTGTAGCACATGTAACGCAGCGTTACACACCTCTGTTGTAACACGCGTAACATAGTGTTACATACCTCAGTTGTAAGAGACCTAAGGCAGCGCTACATGCCTCCGTTGTAACACACGTTACACGACTTGCTTGAAATACGCATGGTGCGGCGCTACACGCCTTCGTTGTAACACTACACACCTCCGCTGTAACACACGTTACACGCCTTGCTTGAAATACGCATGGTGCGGCGCTACACGCCTTCGTTGTAACACTACACACCTCCGCTGCAACACACGTTACACGACTTGCTTGAAATGCTAATAACGCAGCGTTACACTCCCTAGTTGTAACACACCTAGGCAGGGTTCCTGAAAACGTAGAGATTGGTCGTATTTACACACTGGACCTCTCTCCCTATAATCTGAAGCCATGCGTTACTTTGGATTTACCCTTTAAAATGTCACGTAGGTGATGTGATGACGCATTGAAAGGATGATTCGTGCGTTAACACAGTCGTTACTTTTAAGTAACTAAGGACGTTGTGGGGATACCCGGGGGTCTTTTGTATAAATAGTTTCCCCACCTTCTGGAAGTTCTGTGCTTTACTTCCTCTAATCTGACACTTTCTTTGACTCTGCCTTTTCCCTTTGCTTGCTGTCATCTAATATCTTTCTGCCTTTCCGGTCTATTCTCCTGTCTTTTTTCTTCTTCAAGAGACGCTTTCAAAAAGATTCCTCCAGCCGAAGTCGGACATGCTGGGCTTAATTATTTCCTACTTAGGCGCATAATGGCAGCATGACGCATCTGCGCTCATAATTGACAGGAAACTGTCTGAGCGACTGAAGAAGAATTCAATGGAATGCTACGAGGCATATCTAGGCTACTGCCACCATGCCACAAGCTGGAGTCGCTAATCTAGATATAACAATTGACAAAATTGATTAGAGAGCTTTAGTCGTTGAATATTGGAAGACCCTTTTTCTTAGCACCCAGTAAAATTGTTTCATACACTTGGATGTTCCTATGATAAAACCAGCTCACTACAATGTCAGAGTGTTGCTGATTTATTTGATAAAACCAACTCAATGTGTGAGTGTTGGTTTAATTCTATAAATCTTTGATAAAGACCAACTCACGACAAGTGTGGAACCATTGTGTTGCTGGATTTATTTGGTAAAACCAACTCAATGTGTGAGTGTTGGCTTAATTCTATAAATCTTTGATAAAGACCAACTCACGACAAGTGTGGAACCATTGTGTTGCTGGATTTATTTGGTAAAACCAACTCAATGTGTGAGTGTTGGCTTAATTCTATAAATCTTTGATAAAGACCAACTCACGACAAGTGTGGAACCATTGTGTTGCTGGATTTATTTGTTAAAACCAACTGACCAACAACACATAAACATCCAAATGAGATAAACATAAATTAACGGCAGCAACAAGCTTGAAGCTTATAGCGTGCCTACTCAAAATTGAGTCTCTAATATGGCGGCAGGCAAACACAGACAAAAACATATTAACATATTGAAGAAAACAAACTAAAGTCAATTTTCAATATTAAGAGGAAAACAGGAACACAAAACAGGATATATTCATGATCGTTGTTGACAGAAAGTAGTTAAACATATAATATTTCTACAGCAAACTGATGGAAGTAATTAAACAAAAGAGAATATTTCTACAACAAACTGATGGAAGCAATTAAACAAAAGAGAATATTTCTACAGCAAACTGATGGAATCTCGTTAAAGATATGAAGGTTAAAGAGAGAAGAGAAAGAAGAAAAATAGGAAGGATGATGGGGAATGCCAACAGGGCGTTTTGTGACAAACGAATACGCCCTGCGACACTCTGTGGCAACCAACTCATTGTGCGAGTGTTGCTATAATTCTATGATAAAACCAACTCATCACAAGTAACCAAGCAGTGTGTTGCTATAATTCTTTGATACAACCAACTCACCACAAGAGCCGGCTTCACAGACAGCATCGGTCACACAGTCGTCGTTCCCGGCACACCCTGCGCCCCCAGCGGGGATCCCTGAAAAAATGTGCAGTGAAAGGCTCAGTGTCTTCCTCATCAATGTGTGCAAGGAACAGAACAGTTTTAGCTTCACACCTCCTTCGAAATCGGAATGTTTGGCTGAGTGCAGCATTAAGATCAGTGAAAACTGAAAAATTGACACATTGGTACCTCACCCATTATGGCCATATGGCCTGGGAACGCAGAAGAAGAAGAAGAAGAAGAAGAATCTTCACAAAAGTCACAATTTTTGACAAAGAAAACAAAGAACAATCCTGGCCTTGTGACAGCAAATGTGTATACTAAAATACTTATCATATCTAAACTTTAAAGATTAATGGCACAAATTGGAAATAAAGCAACTAGCATGCTGTTGTGACAGCAACAATTTTGGTTTATTCTAAACTATTTACTGATCTAAAAGTTACATTTTGAAAGATTAATGGCACAAAATGGAAACAAATAAAGCAGCTAGCATGCAACAACGTATTTGGTTTATTGTAAACTATTTACCGATCTTAAAGTTACATTTTAAAAGATTAATGGCAGAAATTGAAAAAAGAAAACACAAAACATGCTATTGTAAAAGCCAAAATTGTGCTTTATTGCAAAATATTTATTGATCTAAAATTTTAAATTTAAACGATTAATGGCACAAATTGAAAAATAAAGCAGCAAACCTGCTATTGTGAAAGCAATTGTTTTGGTTTCTTCTACAATAGGCCTATATACTGATCTAAAAACTATATTTTAAAAGATGAATGGCACAGTAACCGTTCCAAAGAAAATAAATAACAAACTGAATGTCCACCGATATCTCTTGCATCAAGAATTTAGCAAAACAGGGCATTTTTGTGATTTTGAAGAGGATGGTGCATGGGAAAAACCTACATAAGTCGCTCAGAATGTTTTTAGCAAAAGTGAAAAATGGTTAACAACCCCAAAATATCAATGTTCTATTTATGGCATATTCATATTTATTGTTATGTGTTCTACCAGTATCCACAACATGAGAGACAATTCTGAATGATTTCTTTGTTTCTTTTCGTTGTTTTCTAAATCAAGTCAATAGAAACAAACAGGTAAAATTATATCTTCTATGCCCGATTTCTGCAAATGATCTATTTTGAATGCTAAACTTCAAATCATTATAAAATAAGAACTAGACAAGATAACTCAATTCGGGTTTCTGTGTATTAACAAGGAATCTTTGCTCCACCATGAAAAATTTAAATCTCAATTTATGCCAAAATTCCATTATGTCTGCTTTCCCCATGCATTGTCATATTCATGAGTCTCAAGTACCAGGTACTTGAGTAAGTGTTCATAACTTTCTGCCCACACACGTACTCTCTCTCTCTCTCTCTCTCTCTCTCTCTCTCTCTCTCTCTCTCTCTCTCTCTCTCTCTCTCTGGTGTCTGTCTGTCCGTCTCTCTCTCGCTCTCTCTGTCTGTTGATCTGTCTCTTTCTCTCCCTCTCCCTCACTATGTCTGTCTATCTATCGCCCTCTCTCTCTCTCTCTCTCTCTCTCTCTCTCTCTCTCTCTCTCTCTCTCTCTCTCTCTCTCTCTCTCTCTCTCTCTCTCTCTCTCTCTCTCTGTGGAACTGTAAAGAAAATTTTACTTGAAATTCCGTTCCTATTTGTACTAGTTACCTTATCACGTGGATTTGGTCACAGCCATTTTGAAAATAGTTGATTGTCTGTTATTTTATGACAGCATTATTATATGTTTTAATTTGAATACATTTTTGTGCATAATTATGTATTAAATCATAAAACGTAAAACTTGCAACGCACATTTTATACCTTATGTCAAAATCTACAAATGACAAAACGTTCATATGTACACTAAAATTCAAAGCAATCAGAACTTTATTCGCATGCATTTGAGTGAAAAGGTGATATGCACTATTTTAAGTAACATGACAGATATTTTTTTACTTTTGATTTACATTTTGTAGTGACATATATAGACTTTCAACCATACAAAAGATTATGTGTCAGTGTTAGTATTTTTTGACATTCAGGCGAAATTTGGAACAAACAAATGGAACAGATTTATTTTGATGATCAAAAGAATTTAGTGACCCCCCTCTACCCCCTTAATTGATATGACCCCTGACAGGGTAGCTCTACCCCCTTAATTAATATGACCCCTGACAGGGTAGCTCT
>CM065688.1:57377880-57390380 GCA_017654935.2 Phymorhynchus buccinoides | reverse complement strand
CAACTGTTCCCTGTACAGGAAAACAAACCATTGAAGTGAACTCACTTGTCCTGATCAGCTCCTTAGAGGACAAACCATTGAAGTGAACTCACTTGTCCTGATCAGCTCCTTAGAGAACAAACCACTGAAGTGAACTCACTTGTCCTGATCAGCTCCTTAGAGAACAAACCACTGAAGTGAACTCACTTGTCCTGATAAGCTCCTTAGAGAACAGACCACTGAAGTGAACTAACTTGTTCTGATCAGCTCCTCAGAGAACAGACCACTGAAGTGAACTTACTTGTCCTGATCAGCTCCTTAGAGAACAAACCATTGAAGTGAACTCACTTGTCCTGATCAGCTCCTTAGAGAACAAACCATTGAAGTGAACCCACTTGTCCTGATCAGTTCTCCAGAGAACAATCCATTGAAGTGAACTTACTTGTCCTGATCAGCTCCTTAGAGGACAAACCATTGAAGTGAACCCACTTGTCCTGATCAGTTCTCCAGAGAACAAACCATTGAAGTGAACTTAGTTGTCCTGATCAGCTCCTTAGAGAACAGACCATTGAAGTGAACTTACTTGTCCTGATCAGCTCCTTAGAGAACAAACCACTGAAGTGAACTTACTTGTCCTGATCAGTTCTCCAGAGAACAAACCATTGAAGTGAACTTACTTGTCCTGATCAGCTCCTTAGAGAACAAACCATTGAAGTGAACTTACTTGTCCTGATCAGCTCCTTAGAGCACAAACCATTGAAGTGAACTCACTTGTCCTGATCAGCTCCTTAGAGAACAACCATTGAAGTGAACTCACTTGTCCTGATCAGCTCCTTAGAGAACAAGCCATTGAAGTGAACTTACTTGTCCTGATCAGCTCCTTAGAGAACAAACCATTGAAGTGAACTCACTTGTCCTGATCAGCTCCTTAGAGAACAAACCATTGAAGTGAACTCACTTGTCCTGATCAGCTCCTTAGAGAACAAACCATTGAAGTGAACTTACTTGTCCTGATCAGCTCCTTAGAGAACAAACCATTGAAGTGAACCCACTTGTCCTGATCAGTTCTCCAGAGAACAAACCATTGAAGTGAACTCACTTGTCCTGATCAGCTCCTTAGAGGACAAACCACTGAAGTGAACTAACTTGTCCTGATCAGCTCCTTAGAGAACAAACCATTGAAGTGAACTAACTTGTCCTGATCAGCTCCTTAGAGAACAAACCATTGAAGTGAACTAACTTGTCCTGATCAGCTCCCTAGAGAACAGACCATTGAAGTGAACTAACTTGTTCTGATCAGCTCCTTAGAGAACAAACCATTGAAGTGAACTAACTTTGGTCAGATCAGCCCCTTAGAGAACAAACCTTTGAAGTGAACTAACTTGTCCAGATCAGCTCCTTAGAGAACAAACCATTGAAGTGAACTAACTTGTCCAGATCAGCTCCTTAGAGAACAAACCATTGAAGTGAACTTACTTGTCCTGATCAGCTCCTTAGAGAACAGACCATTGAAGTGAACTCACTTGTCCTGATCAGCTCCTTAGAGAACAAACCATTGAAGTGAACTCACTTGTCCTGATCAGCTCCTTAGAGAACAAACCATTGAAGTGAACTCACTTGTCCTGATCAGCTCCTTAGAGAACAAACCATTGAAGTGAACTTACTTGTCCTGATCAGCTCCTTAGAGCACAAACCATTGAAGTGAACTTACTTGTCCTGATCAGCTCATTGGCGAACAAACCATTGAAGTGAACTTACTTGTTCTGATCAGTTCCTCAGAGAACAAGCCATTGAAGTGAACTTACTCGTCCTGGTCAGCTCCTTGCCCCAGAGCGGCCAGCAGAAGCTTGGTTTCATTAGTGTAGGTGCCAGAGATGGCTGAAGTTCCTGAGGTGTCATCTAAGGTGGAGCACATTGCATCGGGGAACGACAGAAAACTCGTAGTGCCAGACGATGTCTGTTCATAAGACAGAACAGCTTTTGAAACAGCGTTTGCAATAGAATGCAATAATGTAACAATGAGAATAGAACACAGTAACAATACCTTGCAGTGTAGTTCATTTTACTGGCCATCGTCATGGAAAACAATGAGTTTACAATTTGAATTTAGGTTTACATGAATATCCATAAGCAACAAACCCCAATGAACTTCGTTGTAGTCTTACATATCATCAGCATTAATAATTCTTTACATAACAATGTAGTGCATTCTTAAGTGTCAACTGTAGAAAAAACACTTCACAATGAAACTCGCTATGGCACAACAGTTTGACATGTTGTTCTTTGTGAATCTCGACGCCTAAATAACAGTACTCCGTGCACCCTTATTCTTCTTACTGATCAGACATATCAGGAAACAACACAAAGAGTGGTTTACTAAGCCTTTTTGTGTCACCCCCTTAAGCATTAGTTTACAATGTATATTGTCAAAAGATGTCAGCGTGTCTGTAGCATAATGTTATAAATGCCCATAATTCAACACATACACGCGTACACATACAAAGAGAAAGAGAAAGAGAGAGGGAGGGGTGGGTGGGGGTAGAGATGAAAGAGAGACAGACAGAGCACACCCAACATAACAGTCCTGATACGCACGTGCACGTGGCTTAAGCCACCTAATTCAACATACCATCAATTTACTCTCTCTGTCTCTCTCTCTCTCCCTCTCTCACCCCCCCTCTCTCTCTCCTCTTTCTTATAACTTTAGAAAGGCAACCATAAGGTAAACATAACCAACTAATTTCTACTCTGTGTATTACGTCTTACACAAATTATTGAAAACCAACCCCTCTGCCTCTTAAGCCACTGTCAAATAAAATCTAACTTTTGTACACACGTGCATTCATTCATGTTTTTGTTACTTACCCTGACTTTAAGTCCACGGTCGGAGGGATGGTCAACAGTCCGAGGAAAGAACTTGACCTTCACGTTGAACTCCGCACGTCCAGTCACACCAGCCAGCAGGGTGGCCACTTCATTAACAGAATCGAAGTCCGTTGTGATGCTCACATCCCCGGGAATGGCCCCGGTGGTACTGACTTCCCATGCTGGTGCGCCATTCTAGAACACAACGCTAAACACTGTTCCATTCTGAGACACAACGCTAAAGACTGTTCCATTCTAGAACACAACGTTAAACACTGTTCCATTCTAGAACACAACGCTAAACACTGTTCCATTCTGATACACAACGCTAAAGACTGTTCCATTCTAGAACACAACGTTAAACACTGTTCCATTATAGGACACAACGTTAAAGACTGTTCCATTCTAGAACACAACGTTAAAGACTGTTCCATTCTAGAAAACAACGCTAAAGACTGTTCCATTCTAGAACACAACGCTAAACACTGTTCCATTCTGAGACACAACGCTAAAGACTGTTCCATTCTAGAACACAACGCTAAACACTGTTCCATTCTGAGACACAACGCTAAAGACTGTTCCATTCTAGAACACAACGCTAAACACTGTTCCATTCTGATACACAACGCTAAAGACTGTTCCATTCTAGAACACAACGTTAAACACTGTTCCATTCTAGAACACAACATTAAACACTGTTCCATTCTGAGACACAACGTTAAAGACTGTTCCATTCTAGGACACAACGTTAAACACTGTTCCATTCTAGAACACAACATTAAACACTGTTCCATTCTGAGACACAACGTTAAACACTGTTCCATTCTAGGACACAACGTTAAACACTGTTCCATTCTAGAACACAACGTTAAAGACTGTTCCATTCTAGAAAACAACGCTAAAGACTGTTCCATTCTAGAACACAACGCTAAAGACTGTTCCATTCTAGAACACAACGTTAAACACTGTTCCATTCTAGAACACAACGTTAAAGACTGTTCCATTCTAGAACACAACGCTAAACACTGTTCCATTCTGATACACAACGCTAAAGACTGTTCCATTCTAGAACACAACGTTAAAGACTGTTCCATTCTAGAACACAACGTTAAACACTGTTCCATTCTAGAACACAACGTTAAAGACTGTTCCATTCTAGAACACAACGTTAAAGACTGTTCCATTCTAGAACACAACGTTAAAGACTGTTCCATTCTAGGACACAACATTAAACACTGTTCCATTCTAGAACACAAACGCTAAAGACTGTTCCATTCTAGAACACAACGTTAAAGACTGTTCCATTCTAGAACACAACGCTAAAGACTGTTCCATTCTAGGACACAACATTAAACACTGTTCCATTCTAGAACACAACGTTAAAGACTGTTCCATTCTAGAACACAACGTTAAAGACTGTTCCATTCTAGGACACAACATTAAACACTGTTCCATTCTAAGACACAACGCTAAAGACTGTTCCATTCTAGAACACAACGTTAAACACTGTTCCATTCTAGGACACAACGTTAAACACTGTTCCATTCTAGAACACAACGTTAAACACTGTTCCATTCTAGAACACAACATTAAACACTGTTCCATTCTAAGACACAACGCTAAAGACTGTTCCATTCTAGAACACAACGCTAAAGACTGTTCCATTCTAGAACACAACGCTAAAGACTGTTCCATTCTAGGACACAACGCTAAAGACTGTTCCATTCTAGGACACAACGCTAAAGACTGTTCCATTCTAGGACACAACGCTAAAGACTGTTCCATTCTAGGACACAACGTTAAACACTGTTCCATTCTAGGACACAACGTTAAACACTGTTCCATTCTAGAACACAACGTTAAACACTGTTCCATTCTAGAACACAACGTTAAACACTGTTCCATTCTAGGAAACAACGTTAAAGGTGGACCCTAGCGGATGAGGTTTTGCAAGAAAAACGTCTAGATCACCAGGAAGACAGCCTTTTCAAGGATGTGAACACTCACTTTGATCTGGTTTCCTATAACTTAAACCATCAAAACGGTGATTCTTCCTTGGCGGAGATGTCGGAGATAGTAGCCAATTTGGATGGGGTGGGTGGAGGTCACTCATTGTGGTTGAAGCATTTTCTTGTTTTGTAGTGCAGTAAAAAAAACAAAAATGGAGCTATATCCTTTGTTGTGAGCGAAACTCCTTTAGATAAACTGTATAAAATTAAAAATAATAACAATAAAAAGGCTTGTATTGCGAAAATTTCGTGCAAACGATTTGGCGGCCATTAGAAAAGAGACGACATACGCCTTCTTGTTGGGTGAACGATTTTGACTTCCAGCACCTCCGCCAAGGAGGAATCGCCGATTTGACGGTTTTATTTATAGGAAACCAGAGCAAAGTGAGTGTTGCAATCTCTGTAAAGGGTGTTTTCCTGGTGATCTCGACGTGTTTCGTACAAAAACCGCATTCGTCAGGGTGCCCCTTTAAAGACTGTTCCATTCTGAGGCACAACAAAGCAGACTGTATGTTCCACTCTGAGACACAACAAAGCAGACTGTTCGATTCTGAGACACAACAAAGCAGACTGTTCCATTCTGAGACACAACAAAGCAGACTGTTCCATTCTGAGACACAACAAAGCAGACTGTTCGATTCTGAGACACAACAAAGCAGACTGTTCCATTCTGAGACACAACAAAGCAGACTGTTCCATTCTGAGACAAAACAAAGCAGACTGTTCCATTCTGAGACAAAACAAAGCAGACTGTTCCAATCTGAGACACAACAAAGCAGACTGTTCCAATCTGAGACAAAACAAAGCAGACTATTCCAATCTGAGACACAACAAAGCAGACTGTTCCATTCTACACAACAAAGCAGACTGTGTTCCATTCTACACAACAAAGCAGACTGTGCTCCATTCTACACAACAAAGCAGACTGTGCTCCATTCTACACAACAAAGCAGACAGTGGTCCATTCTACACTACAAAGTAGACAGTGCTCCATTCTACACAACAAAGCAAACTGTGCTCCATTCTACACAACAAAGCAGACTGTGCTCCATTCTACACAACAAAGCAGACTGTGCTCCATTCTACACAACAAAGCAGACTGTGCTCCATTCTACACAACAAAGCAGACAGTGCTCCATTCTACACAACAAAGCAGACAGTGCTCCATTCTACACAACACAGCAGACTGTGCTCCATTCTACACAACAAAGCAGACTGTGCTCCATTCTACACAACAAAGCAGACTGTGCTCCATTCTACACAACAAAGCAGACAGTGCTCCATTCTACACAACAAAGCAGACTGTGCTCCATTCTACACAACAAAGCAGACTGTGCTCCATTCTACACAACAAAGCAGACTGTGCTCCATTCTACACAACAAAGCAGACTGTGCTCCATTCTACACAACAAAGCAGACTGTGCTCCATTCTACACAACAAAGCAGACTGTGTTCCATTCTACACAACAAAGCAGACTGTGTTCCATTCTACACAACAAAGCAGACTGTGTTCCATTCTACACAACAAAGCAGACTGTGCTCCATTCTACACAACAAAGCAGACAGTGCTCCATTCTACACAACAAAGCAGACTGTGCTCCATTCTACACAACAAAGCAGACTGTGCTCCATTCTACACAACAAAGCAGACTGTGTTCCATTCTATCACAACAAAGCAGACAGTGCTCCATTCTACACAACAAAGCAGACTGTGCTCCATTCTAAACAACAAAGCAGACTGTGCTCCATTCTACACAACAAAGCAGACTGTGATCCATTCTACACAACAAAGCAGACAGTGCTCCATTCTACACAACAAAGCAGACAGTGCTCCATTCTACACAACAAAGCAGACTGTGCTCCATTCTACACAACAAAGCAGACTGTGCTCCATTCTACACAACAAAGCAGACTGTGCTCCATTCTACACAACAAAGCAGACTGTGCTCCATTCTACACAACAAAGCAGACAGTGGTCCATTCTACACAACAAAGCAGACAGTGCTCCATTCTACACAACAAAGCAGACTGTGCTCCATTCTACACAACAAAGCAGACTGTGCTCCATTCTACACAACAAAGCAGACAGTGCTCCATTCTACACAACAAAGCAGACTGTGCTCCATTCTACACAACAAAGCAGACTGTGCTCCATTCTACACAACAAAGCAGACTGTGCTCCATTCTACACAACAAAGCAGACTGTGTTCCATTCTACACAACAAAGCAGACTGTGTTCCATTCTACACAACAAAGCAGACTGTGTTCCATTCTACACAACAAAGCAGACTGTGCTCCATTCTACACAACAAAGCAGACAGTGGTCCATTCTACACAACAAAGTAGACAGTGCTCCATTCTACACAACAAAGCAAACTGTGCTCCATTCTACACAACAAAGCAGACTGTGCTCCATTCTACACAACAAAGCAGACTGTGCTCCATTCTACACAACAAAGCAGACTGTGCTCCATTCTACACAACAAAGCAGACAGTGCTCCATTCTACACAACAAAGCAGACAGTGCTCCATTCTACACAACAAAGCAGACTGTGCTCCATTCTACACAACAAAGCAGACTGTGCTCCATTCTACACAACAAAGCAGACTGTGCTCCATTCTACACAACAAAGCAGACAGTGCTCCATTCTACACAACAAAGCAGACTGTGCTCCATTCTACACAACAAAGCAGACTGTGCTCCATTCTACACAACAAAGCAGACTGTGCTCCATTCTACACAACAAAGCAGACTGTGCTCCATTCTACACAACAAAGCAGACTGTGCTCCATTCTACACAACAAAGCAGACTGTGTTCCATTCTACACAACAAAGCAAACTGTGTTCCATTCTACACAACAAAGCAGACTGTGTTCCATTCTACACAACAAAGCAGACAGTGCTCCATTCTACACAACAAAGCAGACAGTGGTCCATTCTACACAACAAAGCAGACTGTGCTCCATTCTACACAACAAAGCAGACTGTGCTCCATTCTACACAACAAAGCAGACTGTGCTCCATTCTACACAACAAAGCAGACTGTGCTCCATTCTACACAACAAAGCAGACTGTGCTCCATTCTACACAACAAAGCAGACTGTGCTCCATTCTACACAACAAAGCAGACTGTGCTCCATTCTACACAACAAAGCAGACTGTGCTCCATTCTACACAACAAAGCAGACTGTGCTCCATTCTACACAACAAAGCAGACTGTGCTCCATTCTACACAACAAAGCAGACTGTGCTCCATTCTACACAACAAAGCAGACTGTGCTCCATTCTACACAACAAAGCAGACTGTGCTCCATTCTACACAACAAAGCAGACTGTGCTCCATTCTACACAACAAAGCAGACTGTGCTCCATTCTACACAACAAAGCAGACTGTGCTCCATTCTACACAACAAAGCAGACTGTGCTCCATTCTACACAACAAAGCAGACTGTGCTCCATTCTACACAACAAAGCAGACTGTGCTCCATTCTACACAACAAAGCAGACTGTGCTCCATTCTACACAACAAAGCAGACTGTGCTCCATTCTACACAACAAAGCAGACTGTGCTCCATTCTACACAACAAATCAGACTGTGCTCCATTCTACACAACAAAGCAGACTGTGCTCCATTCTACACAACAAAGCAGACTGTGCTCCATTCTACACAACAAAGCAGACTGTGCTCCATTCTACACAACAAAGCAGACTGTGCTCCATTCTACACAACAAAGCAGACTGTGCTCCATTCTACACAACAAAGCAGACTGTGCTCCATTCTACACAACAAAGCAGACTGTGCTCCATTCTACACAACAAAGCAGACTGTGCTCCATTCTACACAACAAAGCAGACAGTGCTCCATTCTACACAACA
Source organism: Phymorhynchus buccinoides (assembly GCA_017654935.2). Classification (NCBI taxonomy): domain Eukaryota; kingdom Metazoa; phylum Mollusca; class Gastropoda; order Neogastropoda; family Raphitomidae; genus Phymorhynchus; species Phymorhynchus buccinoides. The sequence continues at coordinate 57,381,650 of CM065688.1, read as the reverse complement.
AAGCAGACTGTGCTCCATTCTACACAACAAAGCAGACTGTGTTCCATTCTACACAACAAAGCAGACTGTGCTCCATTCTACACAACAAAGCAGACTGTGCTCCATTCTACACAACAAAGCAGACAGTGCTCCATTCTACACAACAAAGCAGACTGTGCTCCATTCTACACAACAAAGCAGACAGTGCTCCATTCTACACAACAAAGCAGACTGTGCTCCATTCTACACAACAAAGCAGACAGTGCTCCATTCTACACAACAAAGCAGACTGTGCTCCAATCTACACAACAAAGCAGACAGTGCTCCATTCTACACAACAAAGCACACTGTGCTCCAATCTACACAACAAAGCAGAAGTGAAATGACGCTTACCATAATCATTGTTGCATTAGAGTGGTATTCGGCTTTGTAGCCACCAGCGTCATCGTCCACAACCACCTTGACCTCATCCACGAAATAGCGTCCATGGAACGTGTCCAGTCCACTGGAGGTATACACCTTGACGTGGACATCCCCGCTAGGTGGACAGAAAAAAAAGTCATCGTCTGTTCAAAGGCGCTGTTCCTATCAATCTTATGCCAAGATTTTGCAAAGTTTTAAAACCCTTTCAACGCTAGCCATTCCTCAGCCAAAATTTACCATTAAACTTACCTGGGTAGAGAAAAGATTTTGTCTGGAATACTGGGGATTCCTCTGTGACGTGCATAAAATAGGGCCTATCCTTACCTCCCAAAATTAAGAACATAAGGTCACTGGATACCAGACCCTCATTTGATGCCTTTTAGTGACATGGGTGTTAAATCATTGTGGTGCCAAGAGGCGACAGTGGCGATGAAAGGGTTTTAAGCTCTAATACCCGCAGGAGTCCTATTTAGCGTCAGGATTGATTTGCTTCTACTATGATTGAATGCATATTTTTAATTGTGTAAATGGATGAAAATAAACGTTGAACATAGGAAACGATAGAGGCTTAGTGCTCAGTCTGCAGTGAGAAAGGCATGACTGAGACAGGCGGAAAGAACCGACTAACGGAAGAATCAGTTGATCAGCATGCTGGCCAACATTGGAGTGCAGCTATGTTACAAAAGGCTGCTATAATCAAAGACTGGTCTCTTTTCCCTATATGAGTAGTGAGGACAGAAACACTGGTTATGTCCCTTTTAAGCGTGACACATTTTGCACGTCGATAGGCCAGTTGAATTCTCCGTTCAAGTTCCAGTCTGAGTTTTTGGATAGCCTCCACTGTGAAAAGTGTACTGTCCCCACTAACGATAACTCTATCAGCCCGGTTCGCCGAGCTCTTAAGTAATCCATCTTACCCTTTTAGAATATCTTTGCTATAATCAAACTTTGCTTTCTGATAATCGAACGCTCCTGATTGTGGGAACAGTGGGTGAAAGGACCAATATAAAGGCAGGTTAAAGGGGCACCCTGACGGATGAGTTTTTGCAAGAAACACGTCGAGATCGAATGAATGAAAAATGGTGTTTTACGTCCTCTCGGTCTGGAACAGACACATATGGGACATTTGTAAATACAAAGATGGTGGGAACGATACTGGAGGCAATGCCCGGAGGCAGTGCAACACCAGTAAAGTCCCGATTTTTTAACAATACAGATAGGTGAAGCGGTAACCACGCCTCGGTTAAACCTCATCGGCTATGGTACCGCCACAATACTTCAGAGTACCTTAACACGTCGAGATCACCAGAAAGACAGCCTTTTCAAGGATCGGAACACTCACTTTGCTCTGGTTTCCTAGAAATTAAACCGTCAAAACGGCGATTCCTCCTTGGTGGGTGGAGGTCACTCATTGTGGTTGAAGCGTTTTCTTGTTTTGTAGTGCAGTCAAAATAAATTGGAGCTATTTCCTTAGTTGTGAGCGAAACTTCTTCAGATCAACAGTATAAACTAACAAAAATTAATTAAAAAATAAATAAAAAGGTTTGTATTGCGAACATTTCGTGCAAGCGATTTGGCGGTCATTAGAAAAGAGACGGCACACGCCTTCTCTTTGGGTGAAATAATTTGACTTCCAGCACCTCCGTCAAGGAGGAATCGCCGATTTGACGGTTTGATTTCTGAGAAACCAGAGCAAAGTGAGTGTTACGATCTCTGTAAATGATGTTTTCCTGGTGATCTCAAATCAAATCAAATCAAATCAAATTCACTTTATTATCTCCCAAGGAGAAATTTTGTTCAGGTGCCAGAATAACAAAGACATCGACATTCAGCATGCATGAATAGGAGCAAAAGTTACACATAATACACACTTAAAGATACACATAATATGTGGATACATACACGTCTAAGGATAAGTATGCATAGTTTCTCTTAACACGATGAACACACATTTAAACCTAAAAGGATCATGAGTTTAGGAGGTGGATGGATGGGAATCCGGAATAAGGTCGAAAGTACCGTTGCGCCTGAGGTCGAATGTACAGGTGTGCTTAAGGTCGAAAATAAGTAAATGCACACTTCAGCCTAATGTCGAATTGCAGAGCTGTGCCTAACGTCGAATATACGGTTGAGCCTAAGGTCGAATGCAAAGTTGAGCCTAACGTCGAATTGCAAAGTTGCGCCCAAGGTCGAATGTACGGTTCAGCCTAAGGTCGAATGCAAAGTTGAGCCTAAGGTCGAATACAAAGTTGAGCCTAAGGTCGAATTGCAAAGATGTGCCTAAGGTCGAATTAACGGCTGAGCTAAAGGTCTCTCTCTCTCTCTCTCTCTCTCTCTCTCTCTCTCTCTCTCTCTCTCTCTCTCTCTCTCTCTCTCTCTCTCTCTCTCTCTCTCTCTCTCTCTCTCTCTCTCTAAAAAAAGAAAGAAACATCCGACACCAGTTGGGTGAGTGCATCTCATCTGTTGTTAGTTACATGTGCACTAATGGCATGTGCTCTTGCCATTCGATGAAGAAGATCTCACTGAAGTAATTTAAATCAGAATATATTATTGCCACATCATCCAACACACGCTTGTTCTTCAAACACAGACTTCCAAACCAACACGTAAAGGAAACAGTAAGCACAGACTCAATGCAGCTACTATATAGTACGTATGCAAAATGTTTGAATTAATACCAATATTTCTCAGTCTGTGCAAAATAAACAATCTTGATTGACATTTCTTATGTATGTTCTGTGTGTTCTTGTCGAAAGTCAGTTTGTCGTCAAAAATGGTACCTAAGTATTTGTATTCTGATACTCTTCTGATACTCCACGTGTTTCTTACAAAAACACATCCGTCAGGGTGCCCCTTTAAACACTCTCTGTGGTGTATGGTATGGTAAGGCAAGGTATTACTTTTCTAGTCACAGATATCTATGAAATTCGAGAGAGAGAGAGAGAGAGAGAGAGAGAGAGAGAGAGAGAGAGAGAGAGAGAGAGAGAGAGAGAGAGAGAGAGAGAGAGAGAGAGAGAGAGAGAGAGAGAGAGAGAGATCAGGCAGAGAAGCATAGATCGAGCCACCAACGTTGGCAGAGACTTGATGAAGACGCACTCAATTTGCAGATAGCTGCTCCGAGGTTTTAGTGTTAGCCAGAAACTGTAAAAGCCTTACAACTACTTTAACTACAAGTATCGACTATTCCTAGCACTTTTGTTGATAATATAAACCCACCACGCCAAATACAAAGCTTATATTACCTGTCAGTGGAGTAAGTCAGATGGGCGGCGAGATAGATGCAGGGGAAGGGCAGAGAGGCTTGAATGGATTTCGCGAAACTACCCACGTGCGGGTCTCCCCTGATGGTGCACGTGGTGCCATGGACA
>CM065688.1:57370380-57375380 GCA_017654935.2 Phymorhynchus buccinoides | reverse complement strand
GATCTTTGTGTCCGTTCCTTGACTTTGGTTGGCAAAGAAGTTAAAGTTGGTCGTGGTCTGTTTGTGTGTGGGTTTTTTTTCTTTTTCTTAGCCCACCTGAGAGAGAGAGAGATATATATATATATATATATATATATATATATATATATATATATATATATATATATATATATATATATATATATATATATATATATATAGAGAGAGAGAGAGAGAGAGAGAGAGAGAGAGAGAGAGAGAGAGAGCTCTATGTTAGATACCCAGTTACTCTGACCAGATTCATGTTTAATTTTGAGCATTTCATATGCTTGTCTGCTCAATCTTGACATTGGTAAATTAAGGAACTTTAACCAGTATTTTATGCATTTTTATATGTGTTCTAATACATAGAGGATACCTTCTGGTTTCTCCATAAACCATTTTGTTGCATGGATGTGTGTAGCGGTACATTCAGAAATCTTGTTATTGCAAAGGTATGAATCTTTTCAATTTCATTTGTTTCTTTTTGAAGTCCCCACACTTCAGATGCATATGTTAATAACGGCTCGATCTGTGTATCAAACGTTTTACAAAATATTTTGAAATCGAAAGTTATCAGTTTGTTTTTTAGAGCTTTCAAAATGTCTTTCACTCCTTTTCGTTTACCTTTGTTTTTACACACATCCGACAGGCAATAGCTAAACTAAGTTTTGTTGTAAAGACCATTCCCAGGTATTTGTAAGCGTTAGTGACCTTTATTGCTTTATTGCCATAACTCCATTTATCTCTACTTGACAGATATCCTCCCTTTCTGAACACCATTATGTTGGTCCTTTCTAGATGAACGACAATTAAACAATTGCAATCTATCTGCTTCTCTTCCTAGGCTGTCCAGTGGATTTTGAAGACCTATTAGTGTGTCAGATAAAAGTACGACATCGTCAGCAAACAGTGAGAGAAAAATATCGATGCCACCAGGGATTAATTGTATACCATGTTTACCAGTTGTAAAAAGCTTTATGGCCAGTTCGTTGATGAAAAAGGAAAACAACAAGTAAGCAGCCCTGTTTCACCCCTCTAGGATATGCAGAATAATCAGTAAAAGAACATTTACCTCGAACACAAGAAAGCACACTATATTATATACTTCGTAAAGCTCTGTACATTTTGCCATTCACACCCTTCTTTCTCAATACAGCCCATAATGCATTTCTATTTACTGAATCGAATGCATTTTGGAAATGCACAAAGGCAACATAAAGTTTATACAATGAAAACACCCGAACGCCCACTTAAAACCGTAAATATTTCGATTTGTAATATTCTTTATCGTATACACCCAGCCACGGACTCAACATAAAGTTTAGAGTGTTTTAGCAGAAAAGATTGAACAATGGCATAGAGAGTAAAAATATGGTCGACTGTACTGTAACAGCTCTAACTCCTGCTTGTTCTTCAATTATTTTATTTTCTTCTTTGGCTCAAGCTGTAAACCTTTTAGTCAACATGTGAGTGTAAACCTGACTAAGCACGCTTGTAAGGGCTATGCCACGGTAGTTGTTAGGTTCGTTAGTATCTCCTTTCTTGTATATAGGCACCATTTTGGATTTAGCCCATTGTTCTGGGAAAATGCCAGAATCAAGCAATAATTTTGTTAAGTTTTATTTGTTAAAATAGAGAACTAAAACGTCTACGATGCAATCATTTATATGCTTTAGCATTTCAGCGATGACTGTATCAGGTACAGCACTTTTTCCAGACTTAAGGTTACCAATACTGGCATAAGCCTCTTCTCTGGAAATTGCCTCATTAAACGGTAAACCTGGACCATCTAATTGTTGATCATCATCATTGACAGAATTTTCACTTTGGTCAGACAAATTAATATCATTAAACAAAGCAACAAAGCGTTCAAACCACTGGTCTATGCTAATACTATTAACAATAATTGATTTTCTGCTAACCGATCTTATTGTTTGCCCAAACAACTTCGAATCATCTATAGATGAGGTAGAAGGGTATTTTTGTTTTTGCAAAATGTATCTATTATAATTAGTCATGTAATTGGTATGTCGTTGGCAGTATGATTTTATTTTAAGTTGCAGTATTGTATTCGAACTTGATTGAGAATGTGAATGTGGTCTCTATGTTTCTTTTTAGAATGTTCATATTGTAACTATTTTACTCTTGTATAATTAATTGTGTGGGCATGCATGTGTGTGTATGTGTGTGTGTGTGTGTGTGTGTGTGTGTGTGTGTGTGTGTGTGTGTGTGTGTGTGTGTGTGTGTGTGTGTAAGGAAGTAAGAGAACGTTGCGTGCAAGCATCGTGCTTATTTTACTTTCTAATGATTAATTATTTGTTTGCCTTTAATGTTCTTGTTATCAATGTAAAGCGCACTGAGCTCATGTGAGAAAGAGCGCTATATAAATTCCCATTATTATTATTATTAGATTGTTTTAACTTTGTCATTCTTGCATTATCAAATTAATCTTTCTTGTTTGTTAGCATAATCTTGTATTCTTTATTTTTCTATTACATGTTCTATCCTTTTTGCGGATCTTTTTTCTTTGATCGCTTGCATCTCTGTAAAAATCTTTTGACTCATTTCTTCTTTAAACTGCATTCTTTTTCAAACCAATCACTCATCATCTTCTTCTGCCCTAATGGTCTAATCAAACATGCCGCAGCGCTAAAAGGTGCTTTGGTAAGAATTTTAAGTGAAGTATCAATATCTGTTTCCAAAGCAGCAATAGAGTCTTGTAAATGACGTTTAAAATCATGAGTATTAAGTGCACTTTCATAGGTATGCAAATACTCGTCAATCCAAGCAAATCGCTCTTCTGGGTTAGTTTCTGCTTCACTTGAATGGGAAGATTCAATGCTAAGCCCTGAACACTTCCACTTGAATTCAAGAGGAAGATGCCAAGATTCAATTCGATCACAAGCTAGAACAATGAACAGAAAACATTTTTTCGACATAATAACATAATCTATGACACTTGACCCATGAGGTGAAATATAAGTAAAATCTCCACTACTTTCATTCACACACCCATTCACTATGACACAATAAAAAAGGAAACACAAGTTCAGTAAGGATTCACCAAAACGATTAACAATATCATCTTTAGAGTTTCGGCACAAACTATCAGCATTAACATCATCATCATCATCATCATCATAATCGGGTGAATAATTTAACATTTCAAATTCTTCATTCACAATCGGTTCTGAACCCGTTCTTGCATTCAAATCACCTACACAACAACTGAATGAAAATAAATGAGCAAAGACAACATAACTAAGAAGTGTAAAGTAACGAATGATTTTTATAAAAATAGAAGTAGAGAAGTAAATAAATGAATAAATAAATAAGTAAATAAACAAATAAATAAATAAATAAGTAAATAAATAAATAAATAAATATCAATAATAATATACATAAAAGCAGAAGGCGTTAGAGTCATTTGTAAGTAGAATACATGTCACACTCATTATTATCCAACAAGGGCCAAGACTCGGCCTCATTGGTTAAAGGCCGCCGGAGTCTTGGGTTTGTACTTTTAACTTGTCTGACAGGGACCCATTTCAAGTTTTAAAAATACTTAATATTCTGTTGCGTCGGTCTCATATGAGACCAACGCGGTTAGACAACCATATACATTTGTAAATTATCTTTTTTCTTTTATAAATAAAGACAATTTGTTTGTAAATAAATTATGTTTTATAGACTTTTTTCGAATTTTAAACCTTTTTGTATTGTTCTTAAAAAAGTGGTCCTGGAATTGTAATCCTAAATAGCTCTTGGAGCCAGAACTTGGACAAAATTTAAAAATAAAGTATTTTATTCTAAAAACAAGTTTTAAAGGTAGATCTAGATGAGCCATGGCATAAAAATAAACATTTATTTAAAAATATTCCAGTCTAAGGTAAATTTGATATTTAAAGTACTTACAACATTTTTTCTAATTTTCCCCATCTTTATTAAAAAAGAAAATTTCAACTCTATTAAAAGAAATGTCTCATATGGCTTAGTGCCGGGAGGACGTAAAACAAACATCAGTCAGTCCAACAAGGAGGCTATAACACAACTGAAATGTTTTGACGTGTTTGATGTTTACTGTGGTGACAGTCCTGAGAAAACCATTGCTGTTGACAGGACTATAAGCAATGTAAAAAAAAAAATTCAAAAAAAAAATCAAACGTAGTGACCACGAGGTTAAAGCAACATTGAAAACGAACAAAGCAGAAGAATGCCGAACTGACCTGTAGTGACCATCAGGCTGAGGGTCACACAGAAAGCGAGGACAGTGGTCGGGGTCATGGTGCCAGCAAAGCCCACTCAGGAGGCGAACGATGTCTGAAACATGAACGTCCTGTCCACATGAAATATGGCATTTCGCCCTTTTAACCACTCCCCCGTAACGCACACACACACACGCACGCGCACTCACTCACGCACGCGCGCGCGCACGCACACACGCACGCACGCACGAGCGCACACACACATTTTGGGGGTCCCAAAAATATTACGCAAATCAAAAAGTCGAAATTAAACTATGTAAAATGATTCTGGGAGTTGGTCGAGATTTTAAAAATGCAATCGCACTTGGAGAATGTGGGCGTTTTCCGATTGTTATTGACACACAGATTCGACTGATTAAATGCTGGTGTAAACTTGTAAACCTATATCAGGATAGATTCCCTAAGCAGTGCTATAGCATGTTACATGCGCATGATTTGTCTGGGAGAAAGAACTGGGTTACTCAGGTCAGACTCTTACTGTGCAGACATGGCTTCGGCTATGTTTGGGCAATGCAAAACCCTGGTCATATTCCATTGTTTGTAGAAGAGTTTAAGACTAGATTAAAAGATTATGTATTATCAACTTTGGCATGATTCTGTTTCTTCTGAAGATGATTAGCCTACTGTTCATACCATCCAGAAATACTAAGAGCGAGTTATATTGTACATCTTAACATTATTGCCCATAGACGTGTTATTTGTTTACTGAAATGC
>CM065688.1:57350380-57365380 GCA_017654935.2 Phymorhynchus buccinoides | reverse complement strand
GGGCACCGATCAACATCTCTCTTCTCTCTCTCTTCACCTTCTGCCTCGTTCTGAAGATGGCTCAAAACCGAAAATCTCTTTTTAGCCATCTCTCTCTCCGATCAACATAGGATCTCTCTCTCTCTATGAAGGTGGTTTTTCTTACACTCGTCTCATGATGGCATAAATGTGAAGGTCAATTTGCTTTGTTTCGAAAATCTATTTTTGACATGGGCTTCTTGCCCGATCCCATGGGCTGTTTTGACTTGGTATGAAGGTGTAATGGTTATGAACACATTATACCACAAAACACTACCAACCCTCCATCTACTTAGCCATATCTGGCACCTTGAACATGGCTGTTATAGCTTAAAATGCCACTGCTAATAGTGGTGGATCCATTCAGGATGCCAGTGGTTCTACCCATAATGGTCAAGGTAATATTTGATCAAAGAAATCCATTTTTACCACTAACTGGGTATACATTTTTTGTGAAAAGAATAAAATAAAAGATTGTGCTGGCTTTACTTTTTGTCCCAATGGGGGACACCGACAGTGTATGAGCATGGTAATGGTAGTAAAAGAAGGAAATTGGTAGTGAAAGATGTGTTTTTCATGCCCGTTCTTATTTGTTTATTTGGTTGATTATCTTTTTTAGCCATTGTTTGTTTTTAATCAACATGATGTTGATGCTCTGACTACCATGTCGTTGCTATATTTACTGTTAGTTTTTTGGGGGTTTTTTGTTGCGATTTTCCTGTGTCTCAATGTTCGCTTTAGCCTAGTATTGGAGTTATGTATTGCATCTGTTAGAACCAAGGACAGAATGGAAGGGTAGGCCCAGCCTAAATTCTTTTCCTTGTAAAATAAAGTTTCTGAGTCGGAGTCGGAGTCGGAGTCTCACCCAGATCGTGACGTCACAGGGCATACAGACGGTGCACGCGCTTCGCAAACTAGGCCAACGACGATAGGACCACACGGCTATTTTAAAGATACACAGACGCGCCACGATTAAGTCCTTTGGCTTTGTTTTTTTCTGGGTAGCTGTGACCCCACAGGAAATGCCCCCGGTTCAAATTGAGGCTGCTCTTTAAAATGATTTATATCTTTCAATTTGGGGGCATAGTGAAACCTGGGTCAAGTTTCACAAGAAGCTAACGTCTCTCATCAGTGTTTTGTCTTAGTCTTGTTTTTGTCCCAAGGACATATTGGACGATTGGAAGAATAGGCTTGGCCTAAAATCTCAATCCTTGAGTAATAAAGTTATTCAGTCTTCGCTCTCTCTCTCTCTCTCTCTCTCTCATTTTGTGTCAGGATCTCTCTCTCTACTCTCTCTCGCAAGTGCTCTCTCTCTCTCTCTCTCTCATCTCTGCTCTCTCTCTCGCCTCTTCTCTCGCTCTCTCTCTCTCTCTCTCTCTCTCTCTCTCTCTCTCTCTCTCTCGCTCTAATTCCTTGTGTCTCTCTCTCTGTCATAGGCTAATACAACTCGTAGATCCTTTACTCATTTTGACATAGACTCTTTTCTTCTTGAACTAGCAAATTCTCCTTGGTTACTTTCTGTTTATCAGTTCAATGATCCAGATGAAGCTTTTGAAATCTGGTACCATAGTTTCCTTAATATTTATGACAAACACGCTCCTTTTAAAACAGTACGTATCAGAAATAACCCTTAAAAATGCTTGGATATCAAAGGACATAGACGCTGCCATTAATGAAAGAGAGAGGCTTTTGATGTCAGGGAATGACTATGATTTTCAAAAAACAAAGAAACTTAGTTAATTCTTTAAAACGATCTGCACAAAGGGCTTACTTTAAAAATCTTATTTCTTCTAGATCAGATAGCAAATCCATTTGGAAAGCAATAAATTTATTAACCAATAAAAATGTAAATGCCAGCATCTCATCCCCAAAAGACCTATCTACCGAAGACATGAATGTACACTTTTGTAACATTGCAAATTCAATTATAACGTCAGATAGATCGTCCGAAAACAATTTAGATATTCTGCACAATTTTTTGTGAATCCAATGCATGTTAATGATTGCCCTAACATTCCGTTTTTGAGTGTACATGAAGTTTTCAATTATTTAATCACTTAAAACAGACCAATACTCGAGGCGTTGATGGAATTGATTCTAAAATATTGAAATTGTCAGCTCCTGCAATAACTGAAACTTTGACCTATGTTTACAATTTATGTATTGCTAAAAATCGTTTTCCTAAAGCATTTAAAGTAGCCAAAATTATACCTATCCACAAATCGGGTGACTATGAAGATCCTTCTAATTACAGGCCCATTTCTATTCTGTCGGTGCTGTCTAAACCGTTGGAACACCACATAAATAAACATATTCTTAATCACTTTAACTCTTTTGGTCTGTTTCATCCAAATCAATCGGGCTTTAGAGCTAACCATTCATGTCATACGGCCCTAACTAACCTAGTAGACCAATGGCTTATTAACATAAACGATGACAAAATCACGGGTGTTCTTGCTGTTGACTTTATGAAAGCCTTTGATGTTGTCGATCGTAATCTTTTACTAAAAAAACTGAAGATATATGGCATTACTAACAATACCATAGAACTCCTAACATCATTTTTATCAGACCGAAAGCAGCGAGTTTCTTTAAATGAATGCGAATCTTCTACTATGCCTGTCAATTATGGTATTCCCCAAGGCTCCATCCTTGGTCCTATATTATTCTCAATATATATTAACGACTTACCATTATATCTAACGACTTTATGTGAAATGTTTGCAGACGATACTACAGTACACTCCTGTGACAGTAAAGTGGAAAACGTTTTTATTTCTTTACAAGATAACATTAACAGACTAATAGAATGGTCCGAATTTAATCACATGCAGCTACACCCCAAGAAATGTAAATACTTACTTATCACCACCAGACAAAAGCGTCAAAATCTTACCCTTGGTTCTCAATCCCTGTATATCAATGGTGAAATCATGGAAGAGGTTGACTATCATATAATTTTAGGACTTATTGTTGATCACAACCTTTCATGGTCCCATCAAATATCCATGGTTTGTAAGCAAGTATCAAAAAAAGTCTATCAACTTTCCAGGATAAAGCATTTTCTTGATTTAGATAGTCGTAAACTTTTTTTTCAATGCTTATATCCAGTCACACATCAACTATGCCTCTACAATTTGGGATCTGGCAAGCGAGAAAAATTTAAAACCATTATGCAGTTTGTATAGACGTGCATTGAAATTGATCCTTCTGAAATCCTCTTCCCTTACACTTACTGATTATCAGCGTTTAGAAATTCTACCTCTAAAATGGAAGCTTGTATACAACAAAGCAATTTTTATGTTTAGATTAATGTCCGATAATGCTCCTCCAACATTAAAAAATAGTTTGTGTTGAAATTAACCTTGTCCGTAATGTTTTTAAAACAAAAAATACCTCTTCCAAGAGTTGACCTTGTTTTAAATCTAGTCTTGTATATTCAGGTGGCTGCTTATGGAATACTATTTCATCTTCCTTTAATGTTTACTCGGGCATTAATGTTTTTAAAAAAGAGTACCATAAGTATCTTATGTTGAAACATACAAGCAATGTTGTTTAACCCCATTCTTAGTTTCAAATATGTTTCCACTTTTGATATGTTGACATAGTATGCATATTATCTAATTTGTTGTTGTTAAATTATTAACAAGTTTTGTATTTACCTTATTTCATGTGTTTCCTCTCTCTCTGTTCTCTCTCTCTCTCTCTCTTTACCTATCTCTCTCTCTCTCTTCATCTCTTCTCTCTCTAATCTCTCTATTCTCTCTTCTCTCTCTAACTCCACTCTCTCCTTTTGTTGTGTGTGAGGGGGGGAGGGGGAGGGGTTAGGGGGGGGGGATAGATAGACGGTTTTGTTGTATCTATTTTTTCTTATTCATGGATAATTCTTAAAATTGTTTGAATTGAATTGAATTGATTGAATTGAATCTCTCTCTCTCCCCACCCCTCTCTCTCTTTCTTTGTCTCTGTATTTCTGTCTTTTTCTCTCTAAAACAACCTTGAAACAATATCACCCAAAACACACCACTTCTAAACTCTCTCCCCCCCTCCTCTCTCTCTCTCTCTCTCTCTCTCTCTCTCTCTCTCTCTCTCTTCTCTCTCTCTCTCTCTCTCTCTCTCTCTCTCTCTTTCTCTCCAACCTTCTCACCCATCTCTCTCTTTCTCTTTCTCTGTCTCTGTATCTCTGTCTCTTTATTTAAAACAACCTTGAAACAATATCACCCAAAACACACCACTTCTAAACTCTCTCTCCTCCTCTCTCTCTCTCTCTCTCTCTCTCTCTCTCTCTCTCCCTCTCTCTCTTTCTCTTTCTCTTTCTCTGTCTCTGTATCTCTGTCTCTTTCTCTCTAAAACAACCTTGAAACAATATCACCCAAAACACACCACTTCTAAACTCTCTCCCCCCTCCTCTCTCTCTCTCTCTCTCTCTCTCTCTCTCTCTCTCTCTCTCTCTCTCTCTCTCTCTCTCTCTCTCTCTCTCTCTCTCTCCCTCTCTCTCTTTCTCTTTCTCTGTCTCTGTATCTCTGTCTCTGTTCTGTATCTCTCTCTCTAAAACAACCTTGAAACAATATCACCCAAAACACACCACTTCTAAAGTAAATGGCTTAGTTTAAATAATATGGGTATATCTCTATTCAATACTACAGACGAGGAAATGATTCTACAGCAGAATGCTACGTTGCGCTGTGACACACATGGAAGTCTTGATACTGTTCTCGGCCCATGAAGAATCATATGAGACATATGATTTTGGTTTTGTCTGTCTGTCACACATTTTTGTTCTTTTATTTTAAGTAATGCCTGAAACACACACGCACAACAGACACATACGCACGTAGGCTACGTGCAATGTATGCATACAAACATTCAAACATTCCCTCGCGAGCCCATGTGTGCAAAAACATTTCCCATATTCTCATTAAAATGTTCATTTGAAACAGAAGACACAGAGCTTTGATTGAAGTTAAGGTATTGTAAAGAAGACTGAATTTTGTTCTCCAATTCTTCTTCTTCTTCTTCTTCTTCTTCTTCTTCTTCTCTCTCTCTCTCTCTCTCTCTCTCTCTCTCTCTCTCTCTCTCTCTCTCTCTCTCTCTCTCTCTCTCTCTCTCTCTCTCTCTCTCTCTCTCTCTCTCTCTCTCTCTCTCTCTCTCCTTCTTCTTCGTCTTCTTCTTCTTGATGTTATTTCCCTGAGATCCAAGTCAGTTTACTGTAAGCAGCTGAGTTTTGACCGTATAATTTCGTGGGAACCAGAATTATATGCCCGAGTTTGCTCCCCCCCCTTCACCCTCCTCCTATTTCTTCCTCTCCCTCCTCCATCAAGTTTTGTTAGTTTATTGCTGACAGCTGTGTTTAGTGCAGAGATTTCCCAGTGACTGAAAACTGAGTGGGCGGTGTCCGAGTTTTCTGCATCTGAATGAAAAGTAGTGTTTTACCCGGGAAGGCACATATGGGACATGTTTTCTGCATCTCCCCCCTCCCCCCTCTTTTAAATGAGTGTGTACTTTACGCTGCTTAACAGCTCTTCTTTCTCTGTCTGTCCGTCTGTCTGCCTAATTCTTTCCTACCTTCAGTTTGCTATATCTCCTTCCATTCGTTATCTTTTTCTCTCTTTCTCCCATCATCTTCTTCTTGTTATTCCGTTTCTTCTTTCCCTTTTCTTCTCTTTCTTTTTCTGTCTCTCTCTCTCTCTCTTCAGAACGTGAGAGCCTAGTGTAAGGATAGACTCAGCCTAAATTTCATTCCTTTAACCCTTTCACCGCCAATGTAGCATTTTAGCACCACAATGGTTTAACACCCATGTCACTAAAAGGCATCAAATCAGGGACTGTTATCCAAAGACCCTATTTTCTTAACTTTGGGAGGAAAGGATAGGCCTAATGTTATATATGTCACAGAGGAATTCGCAATATTGCATATATTTTATTTTCTCTACCCAGTTAATGGTATTTTGTGGCAGAAACAATGGCTGGCGGCGAAAGGGTTAATATGAAGCTTCTAAAGTTTGATACCCTTTTTCTTTCTCTGATTTTTGCTATTTGGTTTGCTGCTTAGAGTCAGGAATTCTCCTTTCCTCTCTTCACCCCCCACCCCTTTTCCGCTGTCTTTACTTCTCTTGCTGTATTGCTGTTGTATTGCTGACACTGTGACCGGTGGTAGTGTATTCACGTTGAGATAGCATGAGACTTAGCATGATGCTAACTTAGAAGCTCTTCCAATGTCCTATAGGATTTAGTAGGACTTTTGGAAGAGCTTCTAAGTTAGCATCATGCTAAGTCTCATGTTATCTCAATGTGAATACAGGACCAGAGCTTCACTGACCGAATTCTCTTTGGACTGGAACGTACCTTAAAGTTTCTTGCAGTCCCGCTCTGTCTGTCTGTCTGTCTGTCTGTCTGATTCTCCTTCTCTCTTTATCTTTGACTACTCTCGTCCAGTTTCTTTCTTCTCTACTCTTCTTCAGTTTCTTTCTTCTAATTTACTCCACTCTCCTTCTTCCTTTTTTTCTTTATTCCCCATCCCTCTTTCGCTCTCTTTTCTTTCTTCACCTTCTAACATATTATTTCTTTGCTGTGTTTTTCCTTTTCTGTTTTCCTCTCTCTCTCTCTCTCTCTCTCTCTCTCTCTCTCTCTCTCTCTCTCTCTCTCTCTCTCTCTCTCTCTCTCTCTCTCTCTCTCTCTCTCTCTCTCTCTCTCTCTCTCTCTCTCTCTCTCTCTCTCTCTCTCAGTAAAGTAAATCAGCACATTAGTTTCGTTTATTCTTTTCAGAACACAGAACAAATCGTAAAGTTAAAATTAAAGTTATTGAGTTTCTTTCTTAGGTTCACAAACTTAAATATTGGACACAACAAAAGTTTTATTAAAGCAAACTATATATATAAGAGGAAAGTTTAATGGTGTGGTTGTTTTTTCTTCTTCAATTCTTGTACGTTTATATCATACTTCGAAGAAGGAAAGCGCATCAGTCTACCTGATCCAGGCACACCTCTCTACATTCCTCCTCACCGGGAGTA
Organism: Phymorhynchus buccinoides; assembly: GCA_017654935.2. NCBI lineage: Eukaryota > Metazoa > Mollusca > Gastropoda > Neogastropoda > Raphitomidae > Phymorhynchus > Phymorhynchus buccinoides. Next base: position 57,358,352 of record CM065688.1, on the reverse strand, counting down.
TGTTGGTGTTTACTACGATTTCTATGACCTCCCTTATTGAATCCTTCACTGGATCCACCAACATGGCATCCCATCTCCTATACTCTCTTCGAGAGATTGTAATTTTAGAACATTATTATTTTTGTTATTTTACACAATATTTTTACAATTTCTTTTGAATTAAGTGCTGGTTTGCTTTTATTGTGGACTTTCAATCTGGTGCAAAGAGGACAACCTTTCTCCTGTAGAAAGTCTTCTAGCTCAGTTTGAATGTTCACTGTGGACATTCTTTGCAGGCCGATATGCAGACTGAAGAGTCTTTCTCAAAGACGAAACAGCTGTCTTTGCATAGGCATTGTCTATCTCCCCCCCCCCCCCCCCCATTGGGAGAAAAAGTAAATCAGCACATTAGTTTCTTTTATTCTTTTCAGAACACGGAACAAATCGTAAAGTTAAAATTAAAGTTATTGAGTTTCTTTCTTAGGTTCACAAACTTAAATATTGGACACAACAAAAGTTTTATTAAAGCAAACTATATATATAAGAAGAAAGTTTAATGGTGTGGTTGTTTTTTCTTCTTCAATTCTTGTACGTTTATATATATATATATATATATAGTTTGCTTTGATAAAACTTTTCTGTGTCCAATGTCTTTATTTGTGAACCTCAGAAACAAAACCAGTTAACGTTAACTTTGAGTAATGTTCCGTGTTCCCAAAAAAAAAAAATTGTGCTGATTTGCTTTTTCTCCCAATGGGGGAGGGACAGTGCCTTATGCAAAGACAGCTGTTTATACCGTGGTTGGTTTGTTCAGCCCGTCGTACATGGCAAAAGCCGATACGCGACGTTAAACTGAACTTCCATCCATCCGACCTAAGAGAAGGTCTCATCAGTTTTCATGATCGGCCTGCAATTTGACTGTCCAGTGGATGCCAACCTGAGCAAAAAAGACATTCTACAAGAGAATGGTGTCCTCTTTGCATCAAATCGAAAATCCATAATAAAAGCAAACCAGCACAAAGTTAAACCAGAAATTGCAAAAATCTTATGAAAATCTTATGTAAAATTAACAAAAATAATAATGTTCTGAAATTTTAATTTCAAAACCTAATAGACATGACTAGAGAGGGCCAACTACTGAAATGCACTAACTTTTCAGTCCTTCAGAGTAGGGGTACGGAGCTGGCTATTCACTGAGATTTTTCTTTCATACTATATATATATTCTAAATGATATATATATATATTCTTATTCTTTTTATATTATGATCATTGGATTTTCACCGGTACCCCTTCCCCTTTGTCTCCCGTTTTGATACGGGCAGATGGCCTAATCATTAAAAAGTTTTTGAGTTGAGTTGAGTTGTCTCTCTCTCTCTCTCTCTCTCTCTCTCTCTCTCTCTCTCTCTCTCTCTCTCTCTCTCTCTCTCTCTCTCTCTCTTTGTGTATCTGTCTCTGTCTCTCTGTCTGTGTCTTATCTCTGCTACTGTTTATGTATCTGTTTGCTTCTTTCTTACTCTCTTCATCTGTCTGCTTTATCCTTCTTTTACTTTCTCTCTTTCTTCTTATTTTCCTTCTTCTTCTTTTATGCAGCCTATTATTTCTTTCATTCTGTCCATCTCTCCTTTCTCCTTCTTCGTCTTACATATTCCTTTTATTTCTAAATCCCTGGCTCTGTCTGTCTGTCTCTCTATTTTCTTTTCACCTTAGTATATCGTATTCCTATTTCAGAGTTATGGTGCTGCAAAGCAGAGCCAAAACTTTCCCACAGGTTGTGTGGCCTATGTATTATTTTGGGAGGTATCAGTTCTTTCCTTCTCCCCCGCCCCCCATCTCCTTACCTTTTCATCCTCCTGCCTCCATATCCCTTTGCACTTTATTGTTTGTGTGATGTTATCGTCTGCCTTTCTGGAAATGGCCGGTGGCAGAGTTTATGTTCTGTTATTAGACTGGGCGTTTTCCATTAAGCTGTTTATTCATGCTGGACAGTGTTTCCTGGTTACTCTCTATGTGGGAGGTAATGATTCTGGAATCTCTTATCCGTGGGAAAGTGTCAAGATCATGGATTTCACAGACTTTGTCTATTCCCAGATTTCTGTCAGTCTCTGTTTCTGTCTCTCTGCATCTGTCTTTCTCTTTCAGTCTTTCTCCCTCCTCCTTCCCCTCCTCTTCCCTCCATCTGTCTTGAGAGACCAACGATTGGTCACTTTCTGACAAACTGTCAGGGGATGAAACCCCTCCCTAAGTATATACCACCCCTTTACCTTGGCTTCTTACTTATTTTTGCTGGTTTTGTTGGCTGATGATTCTAAGTAGAGAACGAGGCTAATGTGTGAGATGTGTTGTATAAAACATTTGCCTTTCTGAGAATCCTCAGAAGGGGTGCCGAGGCACCCTTTCCGCACTGCCGAAGCGCCCCCCATCTTGTAGCGCTGCAGTAGCACACTTTCTGGAACAGCAGAGGAATTCCAACTAAACACTTTAAGGTTTTTGAGTAGTTAATGTATCGGTGTTGTTAGTTGAGAGTTGTGGCACTTTGTGGGTCTTTGATTGTAAGAGGGCTACAGAAAGCTCAAAGTTCATAAGGTGTAACCCTCTGGGGCTAGGGGAAACCTGTGTTTTGTTGGATATGTCGCACCTGTGACAGAGGTGAGCTCTTGTACATGGAATTGTGTTGTTCTTTTGCCTGATGATGGTTTTGGCTCATATTATCAGAACGAGTTCACAGATTCTTGTCATTCGTTTGCATTATGCTAGTTATGGCTCATACTTTGGTTGATTCGTAGGGAGTAACTTCTGCCTCAAATGACCTAACTCTATGTTTCTCTTTCTTTCCTACTCGCTGTAGACAGCGACATTTCTGTCTCTCATTTGTCATTGGCTGCACAAGTCATCTGTATTTGTCGTTGGCTGCACAGGTCATCTGTATTTGTCGTTGGCTGCACAGGTCATCTGTATTTGTCGTTGGCTGCACAGGTCATCTGTATTTGTCGTTGGCTGCGCAAGTCATCTGTATTTGTCGTTGGCTGCACAAGTCATCTGTATTTGTCGTTGGCTGCACAGGTCATCTGTATTTGTCGTTGGCTGCACAAGTCATCTGTATTTGTCGTTGGCTGCGCAAGTCATCTGTATTTGTCGTTGGCTGCACAAGTCATCTGTATTTGTCGTTGGCTGCACAAGTCATCTGTATTTGTCGTTGGCTGCACAAGTCATCTGTATTTGTCGTTGGCTGCGCAAGTCATCTGTATTTGTCGTTGGCTGCACAAGTCATCTGTATTTGTCGTTGGCTGCACAAGTCATCTGTATTTGTCGTTGGCTGCACAAGTCATCTGTATTTGTCGTTGGCTGCACAGGTCATCTGTATTTGTCGTTGGCTGCACAAGTCATCTGTATTTGTCGTTGGCTGCACAAGTCATCTGTATTTGTCGTTGGCTGCACAGGTCATCTGTATTTGTCGTTGGCTGCACAAGTCATCTGTATTTGTCGTTGGCTGCGCAAGTCATCTGTATTTGTCGTTGGCTGCACAAGTCATCTGTATTTGTCGTTGGCTGCACAGGTCATCTGTATTTGTCGTTGGCTGCGCAAGTCATCTGTATTTGTCGTTGGCTGCACAAGTCATCTGTATTTGTCGTTGGCTGCACAAGTCATCTGTATTTGTCGTTGGCTGCACAAGTCATCTGTATTTGTCGTTGGCTGCACAAGTCATCTGTATTTGTCGTTGGCTGCACAAGTCATCTGTATTTGTCGTTGGCTGCACAAGTCATCTGTATTTGTCGTTGGCTGCACAAGTCATCTGTATTTGTCGTTGGCTGCACAAGTCATCTGTATTTGTCGTTGGCTGCACAAGTCATCTGTATTTGTCGTTGGCTGCACAAGTCATCTGTATTTGTCGTTGGCTGCACAAGTCATCTGTATTTGTCGTTGGCTGCACAAGTCATCTGTATTTGTCGTTGGCTGCACAAGTCATCTGTATTTGTCGTTGGCTGCGCAAGTCATCTGTATTTGTCGTTGGCTGCGCAAGTCATCTGTATTTGTCGTTGGCTGCACAAGTCATCTGTATTTGTCGTTGGCTGCACAAGTCATCTGTATTTGTCGTTGGCTGCACAAGTCATCTGTATTTGTCGTTGGCTGCGCAAGTCATCTGTATTTGTCGTTGGCTGCGCAAGTCATCTGTATTTGTCGTTGGCTGCACAAGTCATCTGTATTTGTCGTTGGCTGCACAAGTCATCTGTATTTGTCGTTGGCTGCACAAGTCATCTGTATTTGTCGTTGGCTGCACAAGTCATCTGTATTTGTCGTTGGCTGCACAAGTCATCTGTATTTGTCGTTGGCTGCACAAGTCATCTGTATTTGTCGTTGGCTGCACAAGTCATCTGTATTTGTCGTTGGCTGCACAAGTCATCTGTATTTGTCGTTGGCTGCACAAGTCATCTGTATTTGTCGTTGGCTGCACAAGTCATCTGTATTTGTCGTTGGCTGCACAAGTCATCTGTATTTGTCGTTGGCTGCACAAGTCATCTGTATTTGTCGTTGGCTGCACAAGTCATCTGTATTTGTCGTTGGCTGCACAAGTCATCTGTATTTGTCGTTGGCTGCACAAGTCATCTGTATTTGTCGTTGGCTGCACAAGTCATCTGTATTTGTCGTTGGCTGCACAAGTCATCTGTATTTGTCGTTGGCTGCACAAGTCATCTGTATTTGTCGTTGGCTGCACAAGTCATCTGTATTTGTCGTTGGCTGCACAAGTCATCTGTATTTGTCGTTGGCTGCACAAGTCATCTGTATTTGTCGTTGGCTGCACAAGTCATCTGTATTTGTCGTTGGCTGCACAAGTCATCTGTATTTGTCGTTGGCTGCACAAGTCATCTGTATTTGTCGTTGGCTGCACAAGTCATCTGTATTTGTCGTTGGCTGCACAAGTCATCTGTATTTGTCGTTGGCTGCACAAGTCATCTGTATTTGTCGTTGGCTGCACAAGTCATCTGTATTTGTCGTTGGCTGCACAAGTCATCTGTATTTGTCGTTGGCTGCACAAGTCATCTGTATTTGTCGTTGGCTGCACAAGTCATCTGTATTTGTCGTTGGCTGCACAAGTCATCTGTATTTGTCGTTGGCTGCACAAGTCATCTGTATTTGTCGTTGGCTGCACAAGTCATCTGTATTTGTCGTTGGCTGCACAAGTCATCTGTATTTGTCGTTGGCTGCACAAGTCATCTGTATTTGTCGTTGGCTGCACAAGTCATCTGTATTTGTCGTTGGCTGCACAAGTCATCTGTATTTGTCGTTGGCTGCGCAAGTCATCTGTATTTGTCGTTGGCTGCACAAGTCATCTGTATTTGTCGTTGGCTGCGCAAGTCATCTGTATTTGTCGTTGGCTGCACAAGTCATCTGTATTTGTCGTTGGCTGCACAAGTCATCTGTATTTGTCGTTGGCTGCACAAGTCATCTGTATTTGTCGTTGGCTGCACAAGTCATCTGTATTTGTCGTTGGCTGCGCAAGTCATCTGTATTTGTCGTTGGCTGCACAAGTCATCTGTATTTGTCGTTGGCTGCACAGGTCATCTGTATTTGTCGTTGGCTGCACAAGTCGTCTGTATTTGTCGTTGGCTGCACAAGTCATCTGTATTTGTCGTTGGCTGCACAAGCCATTTATATTTGTCGTTGGCTGCACAAGTCATCTGTATTTGTCGTTGGCTGCACAAGTTATCTGTATTTGTCTCCCTTTTGTCATTGACTGCACAAGGCATATGTATTTGTCTCCCTTTTGTCATTGACTGCACAAGGCATATGTATTTGTCTCCCTTTTGTCGTTGACTGCGGAAAGTCACCTCTACCTTTATTGTTCTGTTGACTGCGGAAAGTCACCTCTACCTCTTTCTTTTTCTGTTGACTGCGGAAATTCACCTCTATGTTTCTCCTGATGCCTCACGGTGGACAGTGACCTAACTATGCTCTTTCTCTTTATCACCGTCTCTTCCCTTTTTCTCTGTCCTGGTTTTAGGCGAAGACTCCGTGTAGATACCTTCTTAGACTTGGTGTTCCATGTACCCATAGAGGACAAGTTGTTGTTGCATGCCTTCTTGTTTGGGTGGCTATACTGGCCGAAAAGAACCCCGCATACTCTTTGTATGGACAAAATATAATACTGGCGTTCATCCTTGGTGTTCGGTTTCCTTGATGATGTTGTGTTGTTTTGTCCTGCGGCTAAAGTGTGATTGCTTGGGTGTGGAGTGGGTGTGCCGCTCGGTGTTGCATCCTGACAAGTTTCAAGTTTCAAGTTTTTTTATTTCTACTTCCAGCCCAGGGGGTTTCAAAGCCATAAACACAAACACTCACAACAAATGCTACCTCTACAGGCATTTCAAATCACACACTCCTCCTCGGCGTTACAGTATCAATACACGTTAACATTATTCACAAAATATCTCTATTTCCCCATGGCAACACAGTGAGTTCTAACATAAATCAAAATCTGGTTTGTTCTCTATTTACGATAATTGCATGCAAGCACGGCGTATGCGTGTGCGCCACGGTATGCGTGTGTATGTATGTGTGTGTGTGTGTGTGCGCGCGCGCGCGCGCGCGCGTGTGTGTGTGTGTGTGTGTGTGTGTGTGTGTGTGTGTGTGTGTGTGTGTGTGTGTGTGTGTGTGTGTGTGTGTGTTTGTTTGTTTTACTGAACGTCGAGTGATCGAATCAAGCCCTTGCTGATGCTGACAAAACAATTTTCTAATAATCGGCTAAATATCAAATCTGATGCGAGATATAATATTCTTTTGTGTTAGTTTTTCACATGTAAACAGTACATTTATTGTGTGGTGCACAAATGCAAAAATTCGATGTTTTGTGCCAGTCTACATCCATAACGGGGATAGCTGGTGTCAACAACTGTCACAATTTGTCAATCAAGCGTATTGTTAATGATCGACATTAAACACAAAACAGTTTCTGTGCCGATGTGTCACTAGGCCTGAATTATTTAAAACGAACATGTTAGAAAACTTGATTGACGTTAAGTGCGTGGTATTAACGTACGTACAACTGTCACAATCAATCAATCAACCTACATTGTTAATGATCGTCATTATAAACATGACAGTTAAGTTCGTGTGCTGATGTGTCAGTAGGCCCAAAAATCATTCGAGCGACCGTGTCCGAAAACTTGATTGATGTTAAGTGCGTGCATAAACACAGCCAACAGCAGGTGCCGACAGAAAGACAGACACACAGACAGATATAGGGTCTACATACATACCGACAAACTCACATGCATACATGCATGCACGCATACAACCACACACGTGATCCCATGTGCGCAAAAAAGTTTCCCTCCCATCCGCAACCTCACCCACCCCCTCCCTACCCAGCAACTCCCCAACACAACCAAAAACAGAAGAATAATGAAATAAAACTAAAGCAATCAGATAAACTTCTACACTAAAAGGGATTGAAATAGACTGAACGGTTTTCAAGACAACGTTTTCAAGACAACGCAGCCAGCTGGACGGACGCACGCACACACGCACACACAGACGCACGCACGGACGGACGGACGAAACAAAAACAATACTTACCGAAGTTTCACCAGGGAACTGAAAAAGGAATGAATTCGTCCATGAAAGATTGCGCGCTGATATTATAAAAATAATGAATTCAAGATTGGCGAATCTGAGATGTGCCCACGCATGCAGAGCAGATATGAACGTAGACCATAATTATATTTATTGCAACATTGCCAGCTCCACCATGCCCTCAGACAAGCAGCATGGCCAAACCCAACATCACTGAGGGCCAAACTCTACGGCAGCTTGGAGGACCTGCGGACGACTGCCTCCTTCGTGAGGGACATTGTATTAGTATTGCATTGGTGATCAACGAAGAAAGAAGAAGTTCGTATCTGTAGAACTGCCATTCTCCCCCGTGCGAATAATAATAATAATTATAATTAACCCTTTCACTGCCAAAGTCGCATTTTAGCACCACAGTGATTTAACAC
>CM065688.1:57342880-57345380 GCA_017654935.2 Phymorhynchus buccinoides | reverse complement strand
GTTTCAAAGGGACATAACCAGTGTTTCTGTCCTCACTACTCATATAGGGAAAAGAGACCGGATGCTTATCTTCCCCTATACAGTCTTGGATGACAGCAAGCAAAGCGGGAAAGGCAGGGTCAAAGAGAGTGGAAGATTAGAGGAAGTTACAAGCACAGAACTTCCAGAAGATGGGGTAACTATTTGTGCGAAAGAGCCCCCGGTATCCCCACGGGGGAGGTCTTTTGTGAATGACTTTAAAGGAGGCGTCTGTGTCTTCTCTTTGTGCTGCAGCAAAAGGGATTAGTTGGGATTTAGGGGGACCTTCTCCCCCCAAAAATATAATCTTGTCAACAATACACAAATTCAAACCTGGCCCTCCAGAACAACCCAGTCTCCAGATCAGCAGTTGCCTCCTCTGCTGTTTTGGAAGTCATTGTCCTGCACAACTGGCAGGCACTCTCTCTCGCAATCTGTCTCTCTCTCTCTCTCTGTCTCTGGCTGTCTGTCTGTCTCTCTCTCTCTCTCTCTCTCTCTCTCTCTCTCTCTCTCTCTCTCTCTCTCTCTCTCTCTCTCTCTCTCTCTCTCTCTGTCTATCTGTCTCTCTCTGTCTGTCTCTCTATGTCTCTGTCTCTCTGTCTCTCTGTCTCTGTCTGTCTGTCTGTCTGTCTCTCTCTCTCTCTCTCTCTCTCTCTCTCTCTCTCTCTCTCTCTCTCTCTCTCTGTCTGTCTCCGTCTCTCTCTCTCTGTCTCTCTCTCTTTTTTCTCTCTCTGTCTGTCTGTCTCTCTCTCTGTGTCTCTCTCTCTGTGTCTCTCTGTGTTTCTCTCTGTGTCTCTGTCTGTCTGTCTGTCTGTCTGTCTCTCTCTCTCTCTCTCTCTCTCTCTCTCTCTCTCTCTCTCTCTCTCTCTCTCTCTCTCTCTCTCTCTCTCTCTCTCTCTCTCTCTCTCTCTCTCTCTCTCTCTCTCTCTCTCTCTCTCTCTCTCTCTCTCTCTCTCTCTCTATGTCTATTTGTCGCTGCCTCTGTCAATCCAAGGAAAATAACCGTGTCAAACAATCGATATTTACTGTAGTTAGTTCCTTCCCCTGGCCCATTTTAAGTGCATGCTGTATCCAAAGACACTCACTCTCTATCCTGTATTACACACGAAAATTGCTTCAGATTTACTATTGTTTTTTGTTTGTTGTCGTTGTGTTTTTTTGGTGTGGTGTTTTTTTTTTTTTTTTTTTGGGGGGGGGGGGGGCTGGACATCTCGCCCTATACATTAACTCTCTACACATTAGTCTCTCTCTCTCTCTCTCTCTCTGTCCTCTGTCTCTCTCTCTCTCTCTCTCTCTCTCTCTCTCTCTCTCTCTCTCTCTCTCTCTCTCTCTCTCTCTCTCTCTCTCTCTCTCTCTCTCTCTCTCTAATACAGGCCCACACAGCAGGGACCATAAATATGGTATATGTGCTGATGTGGACAAACTCAGTTAGAGAGAGAGAGACAAAACAGAGACAGACAAACAAGAGAAAATGAGAAAGACAGACAGATCAGAGAAAGAGAAACAAACAGACAAGAGAAAGATACAAAGAGACAGACAGACAAGAAAGGGAAAGAATACAGAAAGACAGACAGATAAGAAAGGGAAAGAGACATGAAAAGACAGAAAGACGTAGACAGAGATGCATACAAACAGACAAACCGACAATGTGTGAAAAATACAGAAAGACAGACCGACAAGAAAGAGAAAAAGACAGAAAGACAGACCGACAAGAAAGAGGACAAATACAGAAAGACAGACAGACAAGAAAGAGCACAAAAGACAGACGGAGATATACCGTAGAGAGATACCGTAGAGATATAACGTAGAGATATACGGAGGCAGAGATGGAAACAGATGACAGAAGGAGAAAGAGAAACACTGACAGTGACAGAAAGTTTGAGGCTTGACAGAGACAGAAAAAAAGCAGACTAGAGACAGACAGACAAGAAAGGGAAAAATACAGAAAGACAGACAGACAGAGAAACAGACAAATAGAGACAGACAGACAGACAAGACAAGCTAAAATACAGAAAGGCAGACTGAGTGATGTGTTGTTTACAATACGCCAGTCTTTACTGCCGGACATAGAAAGCGGCCCACACAGCCTTTAGCTCCGCCCCCCAGGGGAACGGTGTCTCGTGACCATCCTCCTACAGAGACAGACCCCGCCTCTCTCTCCCCTTGTCCAGTAGGAAGTACACGCCTGCCTCAAGCGCGGGAAAAAGACAGAAAGACTGCAGACAAGTCATCTCCAAATATGGAAAGTGACGACATTCGCATGTATATTTTAACTGCACTTGGTCATCTCCAAACATGGAAAGTGACAAATTCGCATGTATATTTTAACAAGAAAATAATCATAATACAGAAAGACAGAGCGCCAAGAAAGTCTTGAAATACAGCGCTTCACAATTACAAGAAAGAAATGCATAGACAATAAGAACTACAATATTAACTATCAAAAACAAAGACAGACCCACAACACGCACGCACAAATACA
>CM065688.1:57312880-57335380 GCA_017654935.2 Phymorhynchus buccinoides | reverse complement strand
TGCATGGTTTTATTAAAGGATATACACTTTCTGTTGAATGGTGCTGCTAATCCTAACCACCATGATAATATCGCTATTGCCAAAACAGTGCATGGTTTTATTAAAGGATATACACTTTCTGTTGAATGGTGCTGCTAATCCTAACCACCATGATAATATCGCTATTGCAAAAACAGTGCATGGTTTTATTAAAGGATATACACTTTCTGTTGAATGGTGCTGCTAATCCTAACCACCATGATAATATCGCTATTGCAAAAACAGTGCATGGTTTTATTAAAGGATATACACTTTCTGTTGAATGATGCTGCTAATCCTAACCACCATGATAATATCGCTATTGCCAAAACAGTGCATGGTTTTATTAAAGGATATACACTTTCTGTTGAATGGTGCTGCTAATCCTAACCACCATGATAATATCGCTATTGCCAAAACAGTGCATGGTTTTATTAAAGGATATACACTTTCTGTTGAATGGTGCTGCTAATCCTAACCATCATGATAATATCGCTATTGCAAAAACAGTGCATGATTTTATTAAAGAGTCTAAACGATTCTAATCATATCAATATGTAGACAATACCTATGGTCTGTGACGGAGCGCCATGCCCATACATTGTTAGAGAATACCTTGATTGCTAATAAATCAAACTCTCTTATACCTTGCGAAAGTGCTTTTGGCTACCTTCTCATTTTTATTTAATTCTATTTTCCCCTCTTTATTAATTGGTTGACTAATTGGCAAAACTAGTCGTTCGATTAATTATATTATGTGTCAATTAATTATTAAACCGTGTCAATGTGTTAAGTAATTGATTATCTAAGTTAGAGATACTTATTGTACACAACATAATGTTTTTCTTTCTTTTTGAATCTTACTTTAATTTTATTTTTTATTTAATTGATTATCTAACTCAACTCAACTCAACAATACTTTATTATCTCAAAAGAGAAATTCATCGTTGTTACGCCTGTGATTCAACATTAAAATACACACATCAAACATTATAACATAACATTCAGAACATGTTAAATACATTCAGTACAATAAAATACATATCAAACATTAAATAATCAAAAACATGCTAAATACACTCACAGTGCAATAAAATACTTATCAACATAAGATTATAAATTAGGCATAAGAAATACTTGTGCATGTCAAATATTCAAAAGAGCAAAATAAATAACACCCATATATAATCGTACATAAACACAGACACACACGCATAGGGCATAGGCCTACATGCATGTATGCACACGTGCACCAACACATGTACATGCTCCCATCGCACCCCTCCTACACTGGCACACACACACTCTCTCTCTCTCTCTCTCTCTCTCTCTCTCTCTCTCTCTCTCTCTCTCTCTCTCTCTCACACACACACACACACACACACACACACACACACACACACACACACACACACACACACCACACACACACACACACACACATAAATGCGCGCGTAGCCAAATACACACACACGCGCGCGCGCGCGCGCGTGCGAGGGGGTGTGCACGCACACACACACAGAGGCACGCAAGCACACACACGCGCGCGCACGCACACGCGCACACACACACACACACACACATGCCCGCACACACACACGCACGCACGCACACACACACACACACACATGCAGAGAAAATCGCACCGCACGCGTACACTTGTATAAAGACGAGAAAATATTGATTTAAAATATTACTTTCACTGGTAAAAAAAGCACATTGATTATAAAACAGATCATTCATTAAAAGAAATATACATTATCATTTATTTATTCATAAAAGAAATGGAAGTGGGGATAAAACTGTGACTGGTTCTTAGCGTTCTGGTTTTGGCTGTCCTGTAGCGTCGTCCTGAGGGTAACAGTTCGTAATACCTGCTCAGACCATGAGTTTCGTCGCCCGCTATCATTCGCGCCTTTCCTTTCACTCGCCTCTCATACAACACATTCATACCCTCCTGTCTCGCTCCCACTATCTTACTACAAACATTCACTGTCTTATTCAGCACATTCTTGTTTTTGATTGACAGACTGCCATACCAACAGATAAAAGAAAATGTTAAGAGTGATTCAATAAAACATCTATAAAATCCCTGTAAAACTTTTTCATTGACGTTAAGATTCCTAAGTTTTTGAAGACAATAAATCCTAGACTGACATTTCTTGTGAACAGCATTAACATTGGCAGTAAAAGTCAGTTTATCATCAATCACAGTACCCAAATATTTATACTCACTCACTCTGTCAACTTTCATTCCATGGATAAAAAGGTCAGGCACAACAGATGGAGTCTTTCTAAAATCTATAAGCATTTCCTTGGTCTTTTGTGCATTAAGGTCCAGATAATTATTTTCACACCAGGAGGCAAATGTGCCTACACGGTCAAATTAAGTTTGGTCAGAGTTAGAGAGATCTTGGAGAGCAGAGTCGTCTGAGTATTTGATTAGAGGAGTCCTATCAGTGCCAGTACAGTCGTTGGTATAGAGAGTAAAGAGGACAGGAGACAGGACAGTACCTTGAGGAGAGCCAGTAGAGGTGTATTTTACAGATGACAGAGCCTTTTGAAACCGAACAGACTGAGTTCTACCCACAAGAAAGCTGAGGACCCACTTAACAAGACAGGAGGACATGAGATGACATCATAGGACAGGAGTTTTGAGGCCATGAGATGAGGGCATAGTTTGAATGAGGGACCATAGGACAGATGAGGCCATGAGATGAGGCTGTATAGTGTTGAATGCAGAGGAAAAGTCTATGAAGAGAATGCGAACGAAGGAGGCAGGCTTTTCAAGATGTGAGTAGGTGTTGTGGAGGAGAGTGAGTGTTGCGTCGTCAGTGCTTCTGTTTGGTTTGTATGCAAATTGATTTGAGTCGAGGTATGATCATTTGTGTTTGTGTTTGTGCTGTGATACGTTTCAGTATGATCCTTTCAAAACACTTCATGACAATGGAGGTCAGGGCAACAGGTCGATAGTCGTTGAGAGAGGCAGGTTTGGTTTTCTTAGGAACAGGACAGATGACAGATTTTTTCCACAGCTCTGGGACACAACAATCATTCAAAGACCAAGAGAACAACAAACTAAAAACATGACACAACTGGGAGGCACAGGATTTTAAAAGACGCCCACCAATGTTATCAGGGCCAACAGCTTTCTTCGTTTTCAGTTTACTGAATAAGCTTTCAACTTCCGTACTCTCAACCACACTCTCACTCACACCATTCACACATTCTGCACCCTTCATGTTTTCATGCACTCTCACCATAACATCATCCAGCTCTTCTGTCAAATCATCTCGTTCAAAACGACAGTAGAAATCTAAGTTAGAGATACTTATTGCACACATGTTTTTCTTTTTTTTTAAATCTTACTTTAATTTTCTTTTTATTTCATGATCGATCATAAGTCTTCATTTTATAATCTGTTTCGCCAGCACTTTTTTTTTAATGCAATTTCCTCATTTGGGAGCAGGGCTTAATAATTCGATGGCTTAGAGTCACAACGGACTATCTTTAGATAGTCCATTGACTTATAATAATAATAATAATAATAATAGTGAATCATTTATATAGCGCATTCCTCCACCAATGTGGAGCTCTATGCAAAAATGTTATTGAAAAAACTAAGAACTTGCATTTAAAAAGACTGCAAATATTACAAAATGGGGATTTATGCTTTATATTTCTGCAGTCTTTTTTTTAAAACAAGTTATTAGTTCTCGCAATAGGTTCAATAATACGTCAATGGACTATATTTTTAGATAGTCCGTTGACTCCAAGCCATCGTTATGTCCGCTCGGTGCCTCTTCCCACGCTGTTTTGTGTCAAATGGCTTGTACCATGATTGCTTTGACGAATACAAATGTTTAAATCAAGCATGCACAGCGTGTTAGATAGTTGTTTCTGCAGACACATCATTCAAGGGGGAAATAAGTATGGCACTCCGTTTTCTGCAAAAGAACACGAAGCACGCACAGCGTGTTAGATGTATGTTACTGCATATGTTACGCCCAATTCGTGAAATTGCCTGTTTCATGAAATGGGCAAAATGTTTTGCCCAATTTATGAAATGGACAATGTATATAACATTTTTGAATCCCCATTAACACAGGTATTGGTATCACACTTTTCTACATTGTATTTGCCCTATCCTGCCCCCCAACTCGACCAGATGCTAAACCGGGGCATGCCCGAGCCGGATGTTGAATCAAACGTTTTATCAAATTAAGTCTGAATAAAATAATTTTAACTCATCTACAGATGAGATTACTCATTCGTTTGAACCAATTCTTGATCTATGTGTGCTAATGAACAGAAACTATCATTTTTTATTCATATTGCTTTTCTCTATTGCAAGTTATAAATTGGCTATTTTACGAACTGGGCTAATCATTTTCATGGATTGGGCGTAACACATACATATCTTTCAAGGGGAAAATAAGTATGGCACTCCGCTTTCTGCAAACGAATACGAATCATGCACAGCGTGTTAGATAGTTGTTACTGCATACATATAATTCAAGGGGAAAATATGTATGGCACTCCGTTTTCTGAACACGAATCATGCACAGCGTGTTAGATAGCTGACAATCGTTCGTATGGCACTCCGTTTTCTGCAAAAGGAAACGAAGCATGCACATCGTGTTGTAAAGTTGTTACTGTATATGTTACGCCCAATCCGTGAAATTGCCCATTTCATGACATGCGCAAATTGACTTGCGCAGTTTGTGAAATAGCCACTTTAAAACTTGCTGTTTAGTAACTGTCTACACACCTGCTCGCTCCCTACGTTCTTCCTCTGACTGCTGCACACTCAAGGTTCCTCGGGTCCACACGAAATCGTTTGGTGAACGATCCTTCTACTATTTAGCACCTCACTTATGGAATTCCTTCCCACAACATGTCCGCTCATCTGACTCTATCTCCGCCTTTCGCTCTGCCCTTAAAACTCAGTTGTTTAGGACATATTATGATTGATTAGTGTTTGTGTGTGAGGTGTGTGTGTGAGTGTGTGTGTGTGTGTGTGTGTGTGTGTGTGTGTGTGAGGGGTGGGTGGGTCCGTTTTATTGCAGAAATCTTGTAAAAAATGTATTTACAATTATTTTATGATTCGTATTTTGTATGTAGAATGTCTACGTCTTGTAAACTTTAAATGCTTGTAAATGAGGTAGAAGGGTATTTTTGTTTTTGCAAAATTTGTCTATTATAATTAGTCATGTAATTGGTATGTCGATGGCAGTATGATTTTATTTCAAGTTGCAGTATTGTATTCAAACTTGATTGAGAATATGAATGTGGTCTCTATGTTTCTTCTTAGAATGTTCATATTGTAACTATTTTACTCTTGTATAATTAATTCTGTGTGAGTGTGTGTGTGCGCATGCATGTGTGTGTATGTGTGTGTGTATGTGTGTGTGTGTGTGTGTGTGTGTGTGTGTGTGTGTGTGTGTGTGTGTGTGTGTGTGTGTGTGTGTGTGTGTGTGTGTGTGTGTGTGTAAGGAAGTAAGAGAACGTTGCGTGCAAGCATCGTGCTTATTTTACTTTCTAATGATTAATTATTTGTTTGCCTTTAATGTTCTTGTTATCAATGTAAAGCGCACTGAGCTCATATGAGAAAGAGCGCTATAAAAATTCCCATTATTATTATTATATTATTATTAGAAAAATCGCTATGAATGGAAATTAGTCTTCGTTTATTAACGAACAGAGATCAAGAATTGGTTCAGACGAAAAAGAAATCACGCCAGTAGATGAGTGTAAAATTATTTTATTCAGACTTAATTTGATAAAACGTCTGATACATGTGGCTCAGGGATGCCCCAGAGAGTTGGGGGTGGGGGGTGGGGGATGGGGGTGCAAATGCAATGCAGAAAAATATGCCACTGTTGAATCAACCTTAATTAATACCTGTGTGAATGGAATTTATTTTTTATTTTTTATATACTTTGTCCATTTCATGAATTGGGCAAAGCATTTTGCCCATTTCATAAGATAGGCAATTTCATTGTTTGGGCGTAACACATACACATCATTCAAGAGCGGGAAGGAGAAAAAGGTAGGAACAATGTATAACACTCAGTTTTCTGCAAAAGAAAACGAAGCATGCACAGCGTGTTAGATAGTTGTTACTGCACACGTACTGAAATTTGAAGGAGAACAGGGTAGGAAATGTCACCCAAAGGAATTCATTCTTCGATCACTGCATCACATGCAATTCTTCATGGAATTTAGAGCTCTTTCTGTTCTTCTACTCCCCCCTCCCGTTCCCTCCAGAAACTGTGACTACGAAGAAGTAAAATACTTTACAGTATTATTCTAAGGCCGTGTACACACATAAGCGGATATTCCATGCGGAAACACGTGTGCAATCCATGAATAAGTGAAACAAAGAAGGGAAAAGATTTGCGCACGTGTCCGAATTTCCCCTATATGCGTAAACTTTTATCCTTCTTTCTTCCACTTATTTAGTGTTTTCCTTACGGAACTTACGAGTCTAATGTGAACTAGAGCTAGACCTGGAGCTTTTGTATTGATATTTTTGCCGCGTTCAATGTTTACTTGGTGTTCCTTCCTTCTCTCTTCTTCTACGTTCCCAGGCCATATGGACATAATGTGTATGGTACGTATGTGTCCGGTTTTCAGTTTTCACTGGTCTCCCCACTGCGCACAGCCGACACATTCTGATTTCGGAGGAGCTCAGAGGTGAACATTATTTGGAAGATTGTTCTTTTAAAAGACAGGAGAATGGGCCAATAAGGCAGAACGATAGTAGATTAGAGAAAGCAAAGGGAAAAGGCAGAGTCAAAGCGAGTGACAGATTAGAGGAAGTTACAAGCACAGAACTTCAAGTAGGTGGGGGAACTATTTTTACGAAAGACCCCCCGGTATCCCCACGGGGAGCTTGGTATTCAATTTATTATCCCCCCCCCCCCCCCCCCCCCCCCAGTGTTTTTGAGTCAAACATGTTCTTATTAGGGGCGCATCTTTTCCTCTCGTCTTCCCCTCATAGTTTCAAACACTTGTACTCATTGTCGTTTAGCCAGTATATGCAAATAAGTTCAGTAATTCCTTTGAAATTATTGTTAATTACATTGTTGTATTTTAAACAGAAGAGCAACATTTAATTACATCAAACACACAAGCATGAGCGCGATTTTTAATTTTAAAAAAAACCTAAACTTTTCAAATGTCCAGTTTTAGCGAAGGTCTGTTTTAGAACCTCCTCTTTCACAGGACTGAGTATTTCTTGTTGCGGGTCTCATTAACTTTCTTTAGCCTTTCTCTCTTGTGAGCTTTATTCGAAGTCTGCGTCTTCATTAATAACCTCACTAATCCTGATGTTGTTGTTGTTGTTGTTGTTGTTGTTGTTGACGACGTACCCTGGCTAAAAGACTCCAGGGATCATCCCAACAGCGAATCACTTGAACACTATGGTACAAATGCATCAGCCAGGGATGAGAACATTGCGATGGCTTGGAGTCAAAACAGACTATCTTTAGATTGTCCATTGACATATTATTGAACATATTACGAAAACTAATAACTAGTATAAACAAATAAACGGCAGAAATATATAAAGCATAACCCCCTTTTTATATTTCTGCAGTCATTGTTTGATACAAGTTATTAGTTTTTGTAATAAGTCCAATAATACGTCAGTGAATCTGACTCAAGCGATCGTTAAAAATAAGTTAATACGAGTGTGACCGTTTTTGATTACCTTGCAACTTGGGCAGCCACACTCCCGTCTTCGGGGTTTAATCCTGATGTAATTTTAAAACGCTTTCATGTACATGTATTTAGTTTTAAAGGGGCATCCTGACGAATGCGTTTTTGCAAGAAACACGTAGAGATCGCCAAGAAAAAACCCTTTACAGATATAAGATTGCAACACTCACTTTGCTTTGGTTTCCTAGAAATCAAACCGTCAAATCGGCGATTCCTCCTGGGCGCAGGTGCTGGATGTAAAATCCTTTCAGTGAAAGAGGAGGCATGTGCTTTCTCTTTTCGAATGGCCGCCTGAGTCGCTTAGACAAAAATCACGAAATTTCCGCAATACAAGCCTTTTTATTTACAGCTTACTAAAAGGAGTTTCGCTTACAACAAAGGAAATAGCTCCTTTTTTTTTTTACTGCACTACAAAGAACACAAAGCTTCAACTACTGTGAGTGTCCTCCACCCACCCCGTCCGAAATGGCTTCTCTCTCCGGCAACTCCGCCAAGGAGGAATCGCCGTTTTGACGGTTTGATTTATAGGAAACCAGAGCAAAGTGAGCGTTCCTATCCTTAAAAGGCTGTCTTTCTGGTGATTTCGACGTGTTTCTTGCAAATACTCATCCGTTAGTGTCCCTCTAAGCCTTGGATATCATTTAATATAAAAAAAGTCTTAAAGCAAACACAAAATGCGTGTAAAAGTAAATCATGTAGGAAAACTGTAGCGGTACCATAGCCGATGAGGTTTTACTGAGGCGTGGTTACCGCTATACATATCTGTATTTTAAAAACTCGGGACTTTACTGGTGTGGCACTGCCTCTGGGCATTGTCCCCAGTAATGTTCCCACCATCTTTGTATTTACAAATGTCCCATATGTGTCTATGACCGAGAGGACGTAAAACTCCATTTTTCATTCACACAAAATGCACCCCCAAAAAATTGGGTGGCGCGCCTCTGGCTGCGACGCGCCTCTGGCTGCGACGCGCCTCTGGCTGCGACGCGCCTCTGGCTGCGACGCGCCTCTGGCTGCGACGCGCGCTGCGACGCGCCTCTGGCTGCGACGCGCTCTGGCTGCGACGCGCCTCTGGCTGCGACGCGCCTCTGGCTGCGACGCGCCTCTGGCTGCGACGCGCCTCTGGCTGCGACGCGCTCTCCAGGTGGGAGCAACCCGAATTTCAGAGACGCCTCTGTGACTATAAAGTAAACTTACCTAATACTAATTAATGCTAATACTTATAAGATAAAATGAAAATTGATACATTCTGTGGTTTGAGAAGTATTACTGAGAAGAAGGTATCAGAACTAAAAAAAACACCTGTTAGAATAATAAACTCTTAAAACAAAAGTTAGTTAATAAAATGTTTGCAAGCCCGTATAAAATTTCATGAAAATTAATAACTGTGACATAGGATCGTTTCAATTAAAATAAAAACCCGGCTTCTGTCTGGCCGGGTAAAAACAAACATTACTTACCCATTTCTGCAAATTTCTTTGTGTTGCCCACTGCTTTACCAGACAGCGAGAATCTTCAGGGTTTGGTGACCAGTCAGTGGATGCACGGCCGCTTGTTCTGAGGTCTGAGACGCGAATGATGGCACGTGAATGAAAAAAGTGTTACTGTCCTTCGAACTGACCAATGTCTCGTCTGACCCTGTCACGTGTGATGACACATCCAGAGCAGAATGTCGGTTTAACGTCCCCTCGGTCTAAAAAAAAAGACACGTGTCCAGACTTGTCAACCTCAAACGTCAAACTTGTCAACCACTTGACTTGAGATAACGCAGACAACCTTCTTCCCTCCACTCCACCCACCCCCAAAACCCCTACGTTCTCACGTTCTTCACGTGAGAGCCACCGTTACGTCAGAGCAATACACGGGACTGGTCATACGGCCTAGTTGCCCCCCGTCCAAGTTAATAGGAAGCTACTTCGCTTTTTAATCAAACTATGTCGATGATCATTTTTTGTTATTGTACCGAAATAATAAATATCATGTTTGGTTTAAACAAATCTTTATTCATTTGAAAACATAGTCAAACAGAAAGACAATTAGAGCAACAACAAGCTCGAAGCTTATACCGTGCTCCTTAAAATAGGTATTGCCTAAAATCTATGTCCTTGGAAAATAAAGTTTAAGTTTTCAAGAGTAGCTAGACCACTTCTTTCTTTCTTTCTCGCTTTTTTAAAGTTATTTTTACACACGTGTCTTTACCTCATAAGCACCATTCTGCTTCTCTTCAACGCTCAAATAAAAAAACCTGACTTTTCACACAAAATCATCAAAGGGACCATGTTGATAAAGCTCACCGCACGGGGTAGCAGCATTGTCTCTTAATCGTATAGTTTTTATAGTCTTAGATATTCTTCCAGAATGATTCCAGAATAATAATAGTATATAAACTGTGTTGATCTGAGCTCAGTCTAATATCGTTTAATGGATTATCAAACACTTGCTTAATCTCACTACAATCAATCACATGTTTGTGAGTGTTCTGCTTATCTGTAATCTCCGTGAATTATCATCCACGTTTTTAAGACACTTACTATCACACACTTAGTCAAATCTCTCTCAAGCCTAATAGCGTTTTCAGGAAACACTTTGTTAATCTTGCTACAATTAGTCTTCATGTGAGTTAAATACGAATCTGTAATCTTTGAGAATTATCAGACACTTAGTCAAATCTCTCTCAAGCCTAATAGCGTTCTTAGGATTACCAAACACTTTGTTAATCTTGCTACAGTCAATCCTCATGTGAGTTTATTGCGAATCTGTAATCTGCGTGAATTATCAGACACTTAGTCAAATCTCTATGAAAAGACAACAGTATAATCTAATCTGGTTTAATCTGTGTCTAATCAAACATTCTCTCTGTGGATTATCGAGTCAATGGTGGCTGCTCAATGTGTACATTTTCTATGTGATTGGAAACTAATTGTACATGCACCAGCAATGCAAGCTTAATTATATTTTTCAGACAGATTGTTATAATCAACCCCAAGTCAAATTTGGCCAAAAATGAGATTCAAATATTAATTTGTTCTTAATCTTCTCTACCTCGTGGTTTGATATCTCTTTCAACGATGTGCCTAACAATAATTATTAAAACATAATCTCTTGATTATCAACGATATGCCTGACAATATTAAAACATTCTCTCTTGATTATCAACGATAGGCCTAACCATATTAAAATGTTCTCTCTTGATTATCAACGATTGGCCTAACAATATTAAAACATTCTCTCTTGATTATCAACGACATGCCTAACAATATTAAAACATCCTGTCTTGATTATCAACGATATGCCTAACAATATTAAAACATTCTCTCTTGATTATCAACGATATGCCTAACAATATTAAAACATTCTCTCTTGATTATCAACGACATGCCTAACAACGATATTAAAACATTCTCTCTTGATTATCAACGATATGCCTAACAATATTAAAACATTCTCTTTTCTACTCACACTACCTAACTTCAATTAACCCTCTCTTTTCATTCTGAGCTCTATTCAGGTTTTTGTTGTTGTCTTGCTTTTAAACTCTGTCTCTCTCCCCACTAACCCCCAGTCTGATGAAAGCTCTACGAGCGGAACGCTTGCTTCTTCCCTTTCTCTACCTTGATCACCAAACCCTAACCCTGGTGAGGTTACCCATTCTACCAATTTGGTCCATCCCACCAATAGAGGTTTATAAACAAAGCAAAGCGACAATGACAATTGGCCAAGCCTTTCCTGAGGATTTCCCTCTTCTCTCTACACACAGTCTTTTCCAGCCTCTTGAGAACAAAGCCTTTGTAAACACACCCACAGGGTCCGACAGCAGTCACACCTGTTGGGGAAACTGTTTATTCACTCAAAGGACTACCTGCAACGTCGACTCCGGGCTTCAGTTTGAGATGAACAGATGTCAACACCTCTGCACGTGTTGTTCGCATGGCCAGCAGACAGACAACACAAACAAAGAAATACACACACATCCCTTGAGGGTGTAACTAATGGAGTTTAAGTCAAGCCTAGTTAGGTACCATTCAGAGTACGGAAGGTTTTCAAGATGTCCATGAAACTAAAGAAAGTGAGAAAGGAGAGAATGGATGACAATGGGATGGGTACCTTTTGTTCTATTGACACGGGATGTAAAATCCACTTGAGGATTTTGAGAGGGGAAACTGGACCTTCCTTTTGTCCATGTGTGGTGACTAACTACTTCCAGATGTTATGGTTCACGTGCGGTGAACAAACATTCCGAAACACAGAATTTGAAGGTGAGAGACCAACGTCAACAGATTCTAGGCGTGTCGTCAACGGCCATTCGTGTGCCTTTGTTTTCTGTTTTCAAAGAAACCAGTCAGCGTGGCACCCGCAGGCAAAGGATCCGAGGCAAACACACACACGCAATTGTGACAATTAATACTCTGTCTCTCTTTCTTTTTTCTTTTTTCTTCTTCTCAGTTTTACATATGCACGCACGACTAACAGAAAGATGGAGATAGTCTGATGACAGCTTTACAACACATGTATTATCAGTGTATTGCTCCTGTAGTTTGACTTCTCATCATCAGAATTTGGACAACTTGATTAGTTACCCCCCCCGTTGGGATACCGTTTGCATAAGTAGTTCCCCACCATCTGGAAGTTCTGTGCTTGTAGCTTCCTCTAATCTGTCACTCTCTTTGACTCTGTCTTTTCCTTTTACTTGCTGCCATCTACTATCTTTCTGCCTAACCTGTTCATTCTCCTGCCTTTTTGTTTTCAAGAAGCACATTTAAAAATATTTCAAAAAGATTTCCTCCAGCTGAAGTCGGACATGCTGGGTCTAATTATGTCTTACTTAGGCGCATAACGGCAGCATGACGCATCTGTGCTCATAATTGACAGGAAACTGTCTGAGCGATTGAAGAAAAAGAAGATTAGTTAAAAACGCATTTATTTTGCAGCAAGAAACAATCTTGGGACAGGGCTGACTTCAGGGTGACCGAAAGTAACCGCATTTTGTGTTTTAAAGCCAAAAGCGTGGGAAGAGCCTTTCAAGGCTGGCTTGTTAACAAAGACACTGAGAGAAGAATCAGTACAGTCTATATATTCTCCAAGTTGTGTCAACTAGCTGACGGTTATCATGTCAGACCTTGGTGGTTTTATTTTTTATCTTTGTTAGTGTACTCTACCATTTGTTGTGCATTTAAATGGATGAAGTGCTGCTGGCCTGACTTTTGCCCATGTTCTTTCCTTCATCATTCCCACTCTTCAACTATTACCCCCCCCCCCCCCCAATCTCATCCCTTCTCCATCTTCTCTGAAAACCATGTCTTGTGCACCTCCTAAATGGCTTTGTTTTTGTTTTGTTTTTAATGATTTGTTTTTACATTTTCAAAACAAATATACAACAAAAAAGAACACAAAGAAACGCAAAACAAAACAGAAAAACTCAAAGAAAAACAAACAAACAAACAAAAAACATATTGCAAGCATTGTGTTCAAAGTTACAAGTCATACATATACGCAAGTTATCGACTATTTGGACAAAGTAAAATGTACATTAAGACTGATAATTCCTCGATGTCTTAATAGTATGCATTCTTACAGATATGCATGTACATACATTCGTATACTCGTACCTGTCAATACATGTTGTAATATTTGTATAGATGTATGAACATACATACCAACTTACAAGAATGTTAAATGTTAGTATGTGGAGCCTTTGCTGTGTTAATAATTAAATATAGCTAGGTTGGTAACCTCCTAACGTTTCTTTGCAAAGTTGTGCACTGTGTTTAGACTGGTAATGGTTGTTACACTGCCAGCCACAGTCATTCGCCAGGACGGCCACAGGCACAGACCTCATTAGTGACACTGTTCGGAACCCATGAGATAAACACCTCTCCCCTTAACCTTTACCGGATCATGCTTTTGACTACACGGACACGATGGCAGGGGTCTTCCACGACCCCCTACTCAGCAAAGAGCAAATTCCGAGGTGTTTATCCCTGTCCGGATGGCGGGGGTCTCCCACGACCCCTACTTGTCAAAGAGGCACCATGTGTTTATCCCTGTCCAGATGGCGGGGGTCTCCCACGACCATTACTCAATGCACTGCAGTGCTCTTTAAAGTAGGGGTCGTGGGAGACCCCCGTCATCCGGACAGGTATATCAAAATTACGCGTCATATTACGTCATTTATATTTTATACACATTAATGAAATTTAACACACTTAAAGCCATTTACGTGTTTGACAAAGTCATGAAATGTCATGAAGATTGCTTAAATAGTTTTAAAGATATAACATGTTTTGTGTGTCAAGGGGTCGTGGGCGACCCCAGAAGTCCGGTAAAGGTTAAGGCTAACAGATAACCGTGGGTCAGTGCGATCGAGTCACCACTCTTTAAAGGGGCACCCTGACGGATGAGTTTTTGCAAGAAACACGTCGAGATCACCAGAAAGTCAGCCTTTTCAAGGATCGGAACACTCACTTTATTCTGGTTTCTTAGAAATCAAACCGTCAAAACGGCGATTCCTCCTTGGCGGAGTTGCCGGAGATAGAAGTCATTTTGGACAGAGTGTGTGGAGGCCCCTGGGAGTGGTTGAAGCCTTTTCTTCTTTGTAGTGCAGAACAAAAAGGAGATGGCAAGAAAAAGTTGTCATTTGGTCAAAATGTACCCCCCCCGCCTTTCCTTCCTCATCAGTCACACAAAAATCGCATGCAACAAATAAACTGATTGTAGGGGCAACCCGAATTTCACAGAGACGCTAAATGTGCACAAGCGAAAGCAAGCCGGACAACTGCCGTATCAATGCCAGAGTTGTTCCAAACATAAGTCACCACAGAAAAAAGTTGTAAGTAAGACGAAGCGAGGAATCTGTCCAAACCAAACGACCCTAATTGAAAGAAATGCATGCAGAGAGAGAGAGAGAGAGAGAGAGAGAGAGAGAGAGAGAGAGAGAGAGAGAGAGAGAGAGAGAGAGAGAGAGAGAGAGAGAGAGAGAGAGAGAGAGAGAGTGTGTGTGTGTGTGTGTGTGTGTGCGTGCGTGCGCGCGCGCGCGTGCGTGCGTGCGTGTGGTGCGTGCGTGCGTGCGTGCGTGCGTGCGTGTGTGTGTGTGTGTGTGTGTGTGTGTGTGTGTGTGTGTCACGGCACGCTAAGGCCGGACGAAAGTAAGGGACATGCCGCTCTCATACACACACCAACAAGGACAAACAAAGGAAGTACAATGCGAAACAAACACCAATTTATTAATCACCAAAAATATCAAAATATTGCATATGAATGAATGGAGCGTTGAATCGATAAAGTGAAAAGCAAAAGTGTGTGTGTGTGTGTGTGTGTGTGTGTGTGTGTGTGTGTGTGTGTGTGCGCGTACGTGCGTGCGTGCGCGTGTGTGTGTGTGTGTGTGTGTGTGTGTGTGTGTGTGTGTGTGTGTGTGTGTGTGTGTGTGTGTGTGTGTGTGTTCGCATTAATGTTTGTCTGTCTGTCTGTCTGTTTATGTTGTTTAAAGGGTGTACAAATGATTTCAAAGTTTTTGTTTTATAGTTATGCATTAGTAAGGTATATAACTGCAATTGAAACGGAACGGAAATTGTGCTTAACGTCCTCCGGTCTGGAACAGACATCAGTAGATATAAAGACAGTGGGAACGATCCTGGAGGCAATGCCCGGAGCCAGTGCAACACCAGGAAAGTCCCGAATTTTTAACAATACAGATGTAGGCCTACTATCATGCGGTAAATAGTAACCCGTTATAACTGCAATTGCAGCGGTCATAATATTTTATAATGTAATGCGCGAAGAAACACATTGATTTATAACTGCTTAAAAAAGTAAGTAAATAAGCAGACCCCCCCGTGTGTGTGTGTGTATGCACGAGCGCGTGTGTGTGTATGTGCGCGCATGCGTGTGTGTGTGTGTGTGTGCGCGCGCGCGCATGTATGTGTCTGTGTACATGTGCGTGTGTGTGCGCACGTGTGACTGTGTGCGTTTGCACGTATGTGTGTTCGCGCACGCATGTGTGTGCGCACATGTGTGTGTGTGTGTGTATGCTCGCATGTATGTGTGTGTGTGTACATGTGTGTATGTGTGAAAGCGTGCGCATGTGTGTGTGCACATGCATGTGTGTGCGCACGTGTGTGTGTGTAAGTGTGCGTGTGCACGTGTGTGTGTTTGCGTGCGCACGCGTGTGTGTGTTGTGCGCACATGCATGTGTGTGCGCGCACGTGTGTGTGTGTATGTGTGCGCCTGTGTGTGCATGTGTGTGTGCATGCATGCCTTTCTTTGCGTGTGTACGTGTGCGTGCGCGCAAGCTTGTGCCTGTGTGTGCACGCATGCGTGTATGCGCATGTGTGTTTGCACGCGCGTGCGTGTGTGCACATGTGTGTGTGTGCGCTTGCGTGCGTGCATGTGTGTGTGCGCTTGCGTGTATGCGCATGCAAGCCAGTGTGTGTGCGTGTGTGCATGAGCACGCGTGCGTGTGCACGCGCGCACGTGTGCACGCACGCACGTGTTTGTGTTCGTGCGCACGCGTGTGTGTGTTCGTGCGCGCGTGTGTGTGTGTGCACACGCATGTGTGCGTGTGTATGTGCACGTTTGTTTGCATGCGCGCGCATTTGTGTGTGTGTGCGCGCATGCATGTATGTGCGCTCGTGTGTGTGTGTGCGCATGTTTGTGCGCACGCATGTGTGTGTGCGTGCTCGCGTGTGTGTACGCTTGCATACATGCGCGCGCATGTGTGTGTGTGTGTGTGCATGTATGCATGCATGTGTGTGTGTGTGCGTACGCATGTTTTTGTGTGTGCGCGCGCGCGTGTGTGTATGCAGACGTCTCACAGCTCCTTCCACTGCTGTGACTGTCTATTACCTCATGTTATTTTAACATTGAGTGCTATGGCACAAGGCCTACAGTCATACCTAATCATTGTTATTTCGTGTGTATATTTTATATTGTTGCAGGATGTATTTGCTGCACTGTCTTCTTTAGTCTTTCCTAGTGAATAAACAAAGTCAAACAACTGTCTGGTTTCCTCTATATGTTCCTGGTCTGTGCGGAGTGTGCCTATCTTCACCCTCCAATCCTTATCCCTCATCAACTCTTCCCTATCCTTATCACTTACCCCCTTACCACCCCATTAAACACAGTCTTTCAATTTCTCTCAGTAACTCATAAACTGCAAAATGATGTCTTAAAAGACCTTGCTATGAGTATATTGTTGCAACATTTGCGTGTGAGGAGGGTGCGTGTGACTGGATAGATGTGTGCGTATGTGGGCGTATGAGCACTCTTCTCTGTGAGTTTGTAAGAAAAGGGGGAGGGGAGTGGGATGGGGGTGAGGAATGCGATATATTTATCTACTGTTTAAATGAGTAATGTTTTCAACAGTTTCTGGTATATTGCTTGCCAAATTTTGCATGATTGTTTCGGTGTATTCTGAATCTATTTTTTATTTATGTTATTTTTCTTATTTGTTATCGCCCCTACCCCACTGTTCCGTGTGACATGGGCAGATGGCCCAGTTCATTAAATCGTTGTTCTTGTTCTCTTGTTTTTGTTCAGTAACTCATACTGGAATCATCTATCATTCCTATTCCTACTTATCATTCACATATCAAATTAAGAGATTATAACATAATCTGTTTAAAAAAGATATTCCGCCTCTAGTGATAACAAAGTCTTTAAGTAGGTTATCACCTAATGATAATTGGTCACATATCACTCTGTGATATTAACATATTGTCTGTCTTAGTCTGCGTTTCATTGTTAGATATTCTTCACGTGCAATTCAACCACAAATTCTTATTTCGCTTCAGGTTCATGCTTGATCATTAATGCTATGACCAATACGAGTTTGTATCTTATCATTAAACATCCTTTTCTGTGGATTATCAAGCCAAAGAAATTGGTCAAAGAAGAACACATTTTCCCATGGGAACTTTCCTTACTTTTATCACTGATGTTATTGTGTATCTTATCATTAGACTCCCTTTCTGTAGATTATAACGTCAAAGAAATCGGTCAAATAGGAATAATGTTTCAAATGGGAACTTTCCTTACTTTTATCACTGATGTTATTGTGTATCTTATCATCAGACTCCCTTTCTGTAGATTATAACGTCAAAGAAATCGGTCAAATAGGAATAATGTTTCAAATAGGAACTTTTGTACCTTTATCAGCAACAGTCATTGTCATGTATATGTTACGGGGAAATTTGGAATCCGGGAAAATTCAGAATCTTCCAGGGGAAAATCGGAATTCTGATTTTCCCCGGGAAAATTCCGAATGTCCCTCAGGCTGGGAAGATTCCAAATTTTCCCGGGAAGATTCCGAATTCTCTTAAGCAAGTAGCTGCATTCCATAGAAAACGATTCAATTGCAATTCAAAAACATTTTTAGAGTCCAAATTATTTTGTAGTGATCACAATACACTTAACACAAATACATTAGGAACTCGTCCACAAATATACCTAATTATCATGTATGGATTTGTACTTTATAATGTGGAATATTCCACATCAAATACAGTTAAGAACGAGATGTTTTATTGGTAAATAACTGCATGAAATATAAATAGTGAATGCATTTTAGCAATGCCTTTCCACGACAAGCTCTTTGCAGGCGTTCCATAAACTTTGGTGAAGGAGTGTCAGTGTTTAATTGATAACAAAAAGGACAGAACATGAACATTTTCCGATTTTTCTCAAACTCGGGAAAATTCCGAATTTTCCCGGATTCCAAAATTTCCCGTGACATATACACAACACACATCCGTTCTTTAAATGTATCCTTTTCATGTCTTTCTTTTAAATAAATTTTTTTTTGTTATCCTCAAAACATTAAAAGGACACCATGACGGATGAGTGTTTGCAAGAAACATGTCGAGATCATCAGAAAGAGTCTTTTCAATGATCGGAACACTCACTTAAATGTCCACCCTGTTGCTACGCCATCATCAACAAAACTGTCACTCTTATCTATTGTTGGCCTCCACACAAAAACTCGAAGAAATGTCCATCCCTTGAAGAAATGTCAATTCCGGCGTTTCAAAAAGCCATTCTGTGATGATCCACGTATGATGACCACCATTCTGCTGACCACCATTCTGTGATGATCCACGTATGATGACCACCATTCTGCTGACCACCATTCTGTGATGATCCACGTATGATGACCACCATTCTGTGATGATCCACGCATGATGACCACAATTCTGGGATGATCCACGTATGATGACCACCGTTCTGGGATGATCCACGTATGATGACCACCATTCTGTGATGATCCACGTATGATGACTACCATTCTGATATAATCCACGCATGATGACCACCATTCTGCTGACCACCATTCTGTGATGATCCACACATGATGACCACCGTTCTGTGATGATCCACGTATGATGACCACCATTCTGTGTCCAACGTAGCTTCATTCAGGGGTGGACTGTCTTCAGCTCCCCATTTCTCAGTTTCTATACACAAAAAAGTTAAAAAAAACAAATTGAAAAAATTAAATATGTGCATCACATCGGACACTGGGGTTAAATGACAGGTGAGAGAGAGGGGAATTGGGGAGAAAGAGAGAATACGAATACGAATACGAATGTTTTTATTGAGGGTAAAACCGATAAGCTGGGTAGCTTTTTTACACTATTGCCCTCAAGCAAATAAACAATTAATGAAGAAAATGATTAACAGAAACGTAAAAACAACAACAATAAACCGGCAACAATAGTGACAAAAATATACAAGTAATATAATACAACAAGGCAAAAATGACCACACAACAGCAATTCAAGATTAAAGACCCCCACCCCACCCCACCCCACAAAACACACCAAAAACCAACAAAAATACACCTCCCAGTCTCCCCCCCCCCCCCCCCCCCCCCGCACTCACACCCACAAGCACCCCCCACATACCCCACCCCCACAAACCTATGCACACATACATACATGCATACAAATGAGAGAGAGAGAGAGAGAGAGAGAGAGAGAGAGAGAGAGAGAGAGAGAGAGAGAGAGAGAGAGAGAGAGAGAGAGAGAGAGAGAGAGAGAGAGAGAGAGAGAGAGAGAGAGAGAGAGAGAGAGAGAGAGAGAGAGAGAGACTGACTCACTTTGATGTGCGATTTCTTCCACACTGCCTCTCCAGTGTGTTTATTGAAGAAGAAGAACTGTTTTCTGGATTTGCTCCAACACCTCTTCCACTCGTCCTCTCTGTAGGGGAAAATAAACAAACGATTATCACTGATCTACATAATAGGTTGATTGTTACCCACGTTGGTTATTTTTAACATTTTCTTACTCCAATACCTCTTCCACTCGTCCTCTCTGTAGGGGGAAATAAACAAACGATTATCACTGATCTACATAATAGGTTTATTGTTGTCAACATTGGTTATTTTAACATTGGTAGTATTTCTATTTTCTGATATTGTTATGAGCAATGTCATGCTCATTGTTATAATGTCGATTATATCATAGCTTTTATCATCATAATCATCACCATCATCAACATAATCATCACTACCATCATCATCATCGTCGTCGTCAGCAGAAGCCAAAATTGTCCGCAAACGTATAAATGCAAACTACTTCAGAAATCAAAGTACAAGTGAGAAAGAATATGTGAAAGACTTGTTAGAAGATAGGCGATAAGACATAAACATATAAACCGATGAGAGAGAGAGAGAGAGAAAGAGAGAGAGAGAGAGAGAGAGAGAGAGAGAGAGAGAGAGAGAGAGAGAGAGAGAATGAGGGGGGGGGGGGGGGAGAGGGGAGGGATATAGGAAGTGCGAGAGAGAGAGAATGTGTGTGTGTGTGTGTGAGAGAGAGAGAGAGAGAGAGAGAGAGAGAGAGAGAGAGAGAGAGAGAGAGAGAGAGAGAGAGAGAGAGAGAGAGAGAGAGAGAGAGAGAGAGAGAGAGAGAGAGAGAGAGAGAGAGAGAGAGAGAGAGAGAGAGAGAGAGAGAGAGAGAGAGAGAGAGAGAGAGAGAGAGAGAGAGAGAGAGAGTCTTAGTAACAAAGATTCTCGAAGATAAAAAGCACCACAAATAAGTAGGCGCACAGATTTTGTTCAGATTTTCTGTAGGCCTATGCCACTCTGTCTTTTGCGAATATGACTTTGAGGTAGCAGAGGTGATGACAGCTATTCTGGATAGATGGGAGATAATTTGTTTACAGTGGAGATTCCTTGCTCGGTGTACATTTCCACTC
This sequence comes from Phymorhynchus buccinoides, assembly GCA_017654935.2. Lineage (NCBI taxonomy): Eukaryota > Metazoa > Mollusca > Gastropoda > Neogastropoda > Raphitomidae > Phymorhynchus > Phymorhynchus buccinoides. Next base: position 57,314,452 of record CM065688.1, on the reverse strand, counting down.
TTTCCCAAGGAACATTTAAAATTAGAGCGGCTGGCCTCGGGGAAGGTCCCCAAAGGCTTGTTAATGTCTCTTAGTTTAAATTCCGGTCTTTCACACACACAGAAGTTACTATGCGCTAGGAGCATTAAACCCTGTGATAAAAACCTCACCTCGGAGGTTTCTTGGTGGTAGAGGGTGAGGAGGAGGTGGAGGTGCGAGGAGGGCAGGAGGACTGGACAGCAAGGGAGGGACAGTAGGCGGCAATCAGCTCTGGTGAACAGCTATCATAATACTTGGCAAACAGCACCGCAGATGAAGCGAAGGGGGATAGGGAGGAGGAGGAGGAGGGTGGTGACGAAGATGGGCTGTCTGCTTTCTCCTTGGTCGTCGTCCTGTGAATGAATATAATCATAAGATGTTCATCACATTGTTCAAATGGGACCCAGGTTAAAAATTATCTATGCTAATTTACTGCACATGTGAATAAATATAATCACACTGTGACCATCACATTGTTTAAATGGAAATCAGGTCAAAAATAGTATACTAATTTACTGTACACGAATATTGGCTTTCACTCAAATAAGTAAAGCTAACATATACACATGCCATAACTTGTAAGAGAGAACGACCCCACCAAACTGCTTTGTTTGCATCGAATAACTAGCTCACAATTTCATTGAGGATTAGCATTTTTTTAAATAGTTTTTTCGAAACCTAACAAGTCATAATTGTTAGTTACGTCATCGTGTCTTACTTTATTATTTAATATTAAATGATATTCACATGCAGTCCTCAATTGAAACTTTAATTTTATTATGAAAAGTTCCTCTTTCGTTGTTTTTCTCGTAGATAATAAAATATATTGTACCCAGGAAATGTACAGGGGAAAAGGTACTACAATGTATATACAGCAGCCATGAAGCGTACAGTATTCTACCCACATCATGTCTTCCATTGTCTCCAGCACGGTCTTTAAAATAAGGTACTGAAATGCATAGCACCCATGAAGTGTACAGTATTCTACCCACATCATGTCTTCTATTGTCTCCAGCACGGTCTTTAAAATAAGATACTGAAATGCATAGCACCCATGAAGTGTACAGTATTCTACCCACATCATGTCTTCTATTGTCTCCAGCACGGTCTTTAAAATAAGATACTGAAATGCATAGCACCCATGAAGTGTACAGTATTCTACCCACATCATGTCTTCTATTGTCTCCAGCACGGTCTTTAAAATAAGATACTGAAATGCATAGCACCCATGAAGTGTACAGTATTCTACCCACATCATGTCTTCTATCGTCTCCAGCACGGTCTTTAAAATAAGATACTGAAATGCATAGCACCCATGAAGTGTACAGTATTCTACCCACATCATGTCTTCTATTGTCTCCAGCACGGTCTTTAAAATAAGATACTGAAATGCATAGCACCCATGAAGTGTACAGTATTCTACCCACATCATGTCTTCTATTGTCTCCAGCACGGTCTTTAAAATAAGATACTGAAATGCATAGCACCCATGAAGTGTACAGTATTCTACCCACATCATGTCTTCAATTGTCTCCAGCACGGTCTTTAAAATAA
>CM065688.1:57297880-57307880 GCA_017654935.2 Phymorhynchus buccinoides | reverse complement strand
CCCATTGTGCAATTTTACGAAGATCTGAATTGAGGAGTTCTACTCTGACAATTGGGTCATTAAGAGCAAGAGATAAACTGGTGTCATCAGCAAACAGTTTGATGATTGATTCAATGTCAGTGATGATGTCATTAATATACAATAAAAATAACAGGGGGCCTAGGACAGAACCATGGGGAACACCTGCCGGAATTCTTTTTGATTCAGACTTTTCACCTTTAATGACTACAGATTGTTGTCGGTTATGAAGATAATCGCGAAACAAATTAAGTAACTTCCCTCTGATACCCGCAGCCTCCAGCTTGTACAGAAGTCCTTTGTGCCAGACGCGATCAAACGCTTTAGATATGTCAAAATAAATAGTTTGTGTTGCTAAACTGCAATCAAATGAAGAACAGAGGTGATTGTATGTAGCTAAGAGCTGGTTCACTGTAGAATCACCTGGTGTAAAACCTGATTGGGATGGGGTAATTATGTTGTATGTCTTAAAAAATGTGTACACATGCTTGTGCACACACCTTTCGAGTACTTTGCCTAGACAGCTAAGAAGTGAAATTGGACGATAATTGTTGCATAGTTCTTTAGGTCCTTTTTTGTAGATAGGGGAAATGTGTGCGATTTTCCATAAGGATGGGAATTTACTTTCATTTAGGTATCGATTGAATAACTGAGTAAGAGGATTGACTATAACATAAAGCGCATGCATCAGAAGCTTGTTGTGTATGAGATCTGGGCCAGTAGCTTTAGTTTTGTCTAAATTTTTAATAACAGATACAACGTCTTCCTCAGTAAGTACTAATTCATTGATTTCATGAATAGCAAATGGTATCTCTCTCTCTCTCTCTCTCTCTCTCTCTCTCTCTCTCTCTCTCTCTCTCTCTCTCTCTCTCTCTCTCTCTCTCTCTCTCTCTCTCTCTCTCTCTCTCTCTCTTCTCTTCTGTCTCTCTCCTCTCTCTCTCTCTCTCTCTCTCTCTGGTAGAGGTCGTGTCTCAGACTCGTGGGTTCTTTGTCCACAAAACTTTAACATCAATTATTTCAAGAGACCTGCCCTTGGGCGAGATTGCGCTACTGTCGCCTCTCTCTCTCTGTCTGTCTCTCTCTCTCTCTCTGTGTCTCTCTCTGTCTGTCTCTCTCTCTCTGTCTCTCTCTCTCTCTCTCTCTCTCTCTCTCTCTCTCTCTCTCTCTCTCTGTCTCTCTCTCTCTCTCTCTCTCTCTCTCACTCTCTCTGTGTCTTTCTCACCCTCTCTCCCCGTCTGTCCTTTTTCTTATTGACAATGTTGTTTCACCCACCCACCCCCTCTCCAGTGGCATCTATTGGGGTCTGCAACGAACACGTTTTGCAAGAGTGAATGCCCTTGGAGGGTGGGGGAAGATGGTTCAGTACTGACCAGACAGGGGGATAACTCTCGCCAATAACCCCTATTTGATGCCGCTAAATGGCTGCCTTTCGCAAGAGTGAATGCCCTTGTCAGTACTGACCAGCAAGAGCAATTACTCTCACTGTCAAGGGCGTTAATAACCCTTGTTGCAAAGACCTATAAGAACGTACAGGCCAGTTGAGCAGTCAGACCATGGCTCAAATTCTGCTGTTGCCATGACAACAATGTCACCATTCAAGGGAATGGGCACTAGAACTTTGTCTTTGAACTTGAATTGTTCTGGCGAGCTATTGTCTTGGAGACTTAGATGTTCCAACGTTTGTGTTGCCCCCTCACCACCACCCCTCATCACAGTACCCCCACCCGCCCTCTCTCTCTCTCTCTCTCTCTCTCTCTCTCTCTCTCTCTCTCTCTCTCTCTCTCTCTCTCTATATATATATATATATATATATATATATATATATTTGTATAAGGCCTTTAAGATTAGAAGTGTTGCTTTGTCATAAGTATTGTATTGTTGCTAATTATTGATGTATTGATAAACCGCTTTTTTATAATGTTGACACACACCTTCCTAATGGGGCGATGCCTTTTCTGGAATAATGGGGCGATGCCTTTTCTGGAATAAATATTGTCATTGTCTCTCTCTCTCTCTCTCTCTCTCTCTCTCTCTCTCTCTCTCTCTCTCTCTCTCTCTCTCTCTCTCTCTCTCTCAAGAGCAATTAGTGGGAAGTGAAGTGGACGTAGGGAAGAAGTCGTAGGTCCTTTTGTTCCTCTGCAATGACCAGTTCCAGTTCGAGTTCGAGTTCGAGTTCGAGTTCTCTCTCTCTCTCTCTCTCTCTCTCTCTCTCTCTCTCTCTCTCTCTCTCTCTCTCTCTGGGTGTCTGGGTGTCTGTCTCTTAGGGTTCATTCTTGCCACAGGACATCATAGGTCATTTGACCGGTTGGCAGAAAAATCAATAGGTCATTTTCCCAAAACAATAGGTCACAGATTTACCGCGGTACATACCATGTTCATGAAGGTTAGCAAACAGATGTGTGGTTGAAGGTTTTCATCAGATTGTTTTAAATTTCTTTTCCTCGCCCCCCCTCTCTCTCCCACACACACAGACAGACAGACACACACACACGCAGACACACACAGACACACACACGCACGCACACACACGCATACACACACAGACACATACACACACACACACACACACACACACACACACACACACACACACACACACACACACAGTGTAAAATGTACCTTGCCATAAAAATAAAGTCAAAGGAAACTAATATTCCTGCTCACAATTCCTGCTTTTTTAATGTAATCTGATTCTCATTCATAGTGTTTATGCACAGTGAACACACAGGCAAACACATGTGCATAACCCCTGGTTGACTACAGAGAGAGAGAGAGAGAGAGAGAGAGAGAGAGAGAGAGAGAGAGAGAGAGAGGGGGGGGGGGAGACAAACAGATTGAGATATGGACAGAGAGACAGGCAGACAGACACACAAGGCAGCGTACACACACACTTGCATATTAATGCAGTAGCTTATGTTTTTGAGATGATGCCATTCACATCTCTAAAAGAACGGCTTGATGCTGCTGCTTTTTCCCCTGTCGAACTTGCAAAAAAATAACGTTCTATTTCGGCCTACCGTTCAGATTTGGTCAACGAAGAAATCAGACCTAAAACTTGAAGCGCTTCGCTCTCGCGAACAAGCATTCAGATGTAAACAAAGATCGTTTTGGTATGACCGGACATGTGTCTGCTTTAGAAAGGAAAAGCCTGGATGGTCAGAAACAAGACTGACAACCAGGAAAACCAAAGCAAACAGACTGACCGCTGTGGCACGAAGCGAAAATCGGGTTCGGAGTTTTGATGTTAAAAAGTTGGGGTGGCTTGACCTAGTTCCAACGATCCTACAAGTTGCAGACGATGTCTGAGCGAGTCCGAAACTAGGCCTAGCAAACATATTCTTCTGCCCCTTTCCTACTCGTGGCTTCTTTTTGGGAGGCATGGCTGGTTTTAAACACGAATTGTTGTCAAAAGGCCGAGAAACGATAGCACTAGAAGACTGGGTCACGCTGGAACAATATTTGGTGTTCACTGAAAAAGTTGGATCGGAAAAGCTTTACCGAATGTGCAATGTCGCCATTTGTTCGTTTCGCCAGATACAACTTTTTAGTTCTGATTATGGTCCGAGGCCGCGGAAGAACTCAGCAGACGACAGAATCCTTGAAGTTGTTGACTGCTTTGACGAAAAATCAATCGGTCAGATGACCGCCTGCCTGCTAAAACTATCGGTCAAAATCGAAGGTTTATGCGTCAATGACCGATGACCGACGCCAAGAATGAACCCTGGACTCTCTATTCTCTTTCTTTCTTTCACGTCTTACAACATCAAAAAACACCCTCAACGCTCATCGTACTAGCCATAATATTTCGAATTTATTTATTTTTCTTGTGATAAAAAAATTCAACCATGGCCTGGAAGTCTTTCATTCTTCCATTGTTTCTCTATCTCTTAAAAGAGAGAGGGGGGGGGGGAGAGGGAGAGTGCTTGAATCTACACACGTCAGAAAGGAAATACAGACTTGGGGTATTTAAGCTCTCAAGTCCAAAGCTCACCCCAACACTTAACTGAGTTCCTCTTCTTCAGCGGTCAATGTTATTGAATTCAAAGAGAGAGGCGCGCCCACCTGACCGAGGATCCGACTCCGACTACTATTGTCATAAGGGTGCTACACTATTGTCCTGAAGATCTAGGGCAAGGCCTGACTGGTATGTCCCCCTCCGGCATCTAGGGTGGTACGTCGTAGCCGTAGAAAGGAAACTGTGAATGGAAATTGTGAATGGTTCAGAGAGAGAAAGAGAAAGAGAGGGGGCTGGGGGGGAGGGAGGGAGGGAGGGAGGAGAGAGAGAGAGAGAGAGAGAGAGAGGGGGGAGGGAGAGGGAGAGCCTGTTTTTGTTTCTCTAGGGACCACTTTCCTGGTTGGCCAATTTGCATTCACACACAATCAACTCTGGAGCCACACACTACTTGGGGCGGGGGAAGCTTCGAAGTCTAACTTTTGGGTTTCTACAGTTATCAGATACGTGTGAGGGCAATTACGTCTAATTAGTGAGAGCGGCTGGGAGGGTCAATCATTGAGCAATTAGTGGGAAGTGAAGTGGACGTAGGGAAGAAGTCGTAGGTCCTTTTGTTCCTCTGCAATGACCAGTTTCAGGGTTTCGTGTTTCACAAGCAGGCGATGCAGGGCCGACAAAAACCAAAGGCATTGATACCAAGTTCACCCACGACTCTCTTGATGTCATCAATGTGCCTGTTATCTCATGAACACCGGACAATGGCCAGTGGGGTTTTCCATGGATACTACTTCAGAGTGTCTAGTCCGTGGGTTCTCTGACCACTTAATTAATAGGTGTGTGGCTCGCAGCAGAATAGTAGTTTAGACCCTACTTGCTGAACGTAAAGCACTGAACATGAACTGATAGCATGTTTGTCTCTTTCGTCTTCACCTATGGAAGGCGGATTGGGTCAACGGATCGAGGAAAATCATCGAGGAAAACACTCGACCATTTCAGAAATGGTCGAGGAAACGATACATCCTTTTAGAAATGATCGATCAGTTGCCTCGTTTTCGAATCTGATGCAGTAAAACGGTCAAATTGATACAGGAAAATGATCGAAGAAATTCTGCGCCCTCGGTTTCGAAACTGATGCATCATTTTACTCGATGAATAATTCATCGCGCGTTTCCGATGATTAATGAGGGGGTTAAGCGAAAACTTGCACTGGCAAACTTGTCTACAAATGGCGTCCGAGGAGCTGTACTCTTTGGTGATGCAGTCTGTTGAAGGCTCAGTCTCGATCAGATCAAATTCAATGGTGAGTGCTTATATGAATGCAAGTTTCTTCTTTGTTTGTTTTAACAACCCCATCCTCTTAGTGCATTTCTTAGTTTAGTAAAGTTTGCTGACGCAGACGAAACAAGGCTAGTGTTGCCTGCTGCAGTGCTCGCCACTGACTAGTCTAGTGTCGTCTGCTTAGAAAGTTCTGCAAACTTTACTGTCAGTCTTAGTCTAGGCCTAGGCCTACTTCAAACTGAGAAGTCGTGTGTGTGTGTGTGTGTGTGTGTGCCTGCGTGTGTGTATGTGGTGTGTGTGTGTGTGTGTGTGTGTGTGTGTGTGTGTGTGTGTGTGTGTGTGTGTGTGTGTGTGTGTGTGTGTGTGTGCTTCTTCAATTGCTTTTGGTCACGCAAAACATCTTTCACTGTGTGTTACTGTACTGTTAAGCGTGCACAGCCATGCTTACTTTTCCTGATAATCAGTATTTGTGTGAGTGCGCTTAACTTTGTGGTTGTGTCTCATGTGTGTGGTTGTACATCTAGACCAAAGACGGCAGTGGCAGTGTATCGTGTGTGTGTGTGTGTGGAAAGGGGGGAAGGGGTGGGGACGTTACAAGCATACACATAATAGAATAATCTTTAAGTTTCATTTTCTTCTTGCGGCCAAGGGTAAGTATCGGTTATTGGGCTTGCAACCCAAACTTTCCTCATCCCCCCCCCCCCCCCCCCCCCCCCTTCTCTTCTGCTTTTGCTTGTTGCTGGAAGTGGGGCCTGTTCCTTCCAGGCTGAAATGGGGGGTTTAATGGTCTTAACCCAGTGCACTTACTCCTTTATCTTTTTATCTGTCCCTCTTCTGTCTAAGGCCTAACTTTTCAGTTTCTTCTCAGGCTTTGAGCCTCTTCTTACGGCATAAGTGGTAGACCGTAGAGCCTACCAGTTCCGTGGCAAAATAATCAGAGAGTTGATTGTGAAGAAGAAGAAGAAGAAGAAGAAGAGCTGTCTTTACCAGTGGCAGTTCTCCCTACACTCTATAAAGAATTGTTGGTTGTTGTCACTCCACAGGTGGAGTGAATGTGTGGGTGGCTCCATGAATGGAGCGAAGTCCCCTGAAGTCGGAGTATGGCCGCCCATGTGGCGGGGCCCTTTAAAAGACAAGGCCTTCTAAAATGCACACTAAAAGCAGCCATACAATGATACATGTACCCACCCAAGGCCAAGCGAAATGTTCACACGGCACTGGGTTTGACCCCAGAGCCTTTAATCTGGGCAACGAAAACATTTTCTTCTCTTATATTAATCATATTAGCAATGGGGATGTGCCTGCATTTTATCTCATTTTGAGTGTGCTACATCATGTGTAGGCCTATGTGTACTAGATTATGTCATTGTCAAGTCACAAGTGTCATGTCATGTGGCTATGTATTTAATAATATTGATATGGTGTGTGTGTGCATAATACTTTGTAGTTTTGCTCTTTTGTAGTTTATTGCATTCTTGTCACAAGCGATGAAGCATGAATAGATCTGCATCTTTCTCTCACTGTAGGCTATGTTAGCGTGCAGTCATGCTTACTTTTCCTGCTGATCTGTATTTGTTTCTGATTTTGGTCAAAATCAACAAGGGATTCCTTGTCGGTCGGTGGAACAACCGGCAATCAAATCCAACCGGGCCCAATAGAATGTAGCTATGCGTGCTTGATTGCATTGCATGATCTAGGCCTAACTAAAGACTTGTCTTGCATCTAACATGGAGAGTGTGTGTGTGTGAGTAGCACTGTGTGTGTGTGTGTGCATGCACGCGCATGGCCCATAAAAAGCCAAAATCATACCGCCCTCCCCCCTACACACACACACACACACACACACACACACACACACACACACGCACACGCACACACACATTAACATGCAACCATTCTGAAAGAACACATCACAAAAAATATGTTCAAATTGATCATTTGATTTACCCTCTATTTTCCCCCCACAGTTTCGAGGAGCTTCAACGCCAAGTCCATGAGGCTGGGACAAGTACATTATCCCTCAAGATGCCATGGTCTAGAGGAAGCACTGGCTGGGTTGAAAGCTATTGCAACAAATAATGTTGTGGCTGGTAGGTATTTAACTCTATGTCAAACAACTTCTGGGTGAACACCAACCCAACCTAATTTTATGAAGGAATTAATCTGTTACGTAACTTCAGTGTATAGAAAACCAATTAATGAAGGGATAGAGCCATTGCCTCAAATGGCTTCTGTCATTGTTTGACATTTAGCTTGTAGCAGCCCTCCCCCCCCCCCTCGCTCCTGGGCCAACAGTAACATGAGAGCTGTACAACAGATAATGTTGTACAGTAATGGTTAATAGTGATGCAGTTTAGTTTCTTGTGGAAGACTAGGGGCACCATATTTTACGGACTATAAGGCGAAATTGTAGCCCAGCCCACCAGAATAGCATCTGCTGCCTCTCCTATCTGGCAGTCATAGTTGGAAGCAACTGACTGGCATATATACAGTGGAGAACTAATAACTCAAATACGGATAACTCAAAATATTGGCTATCTCAAAATAAAATTTCAGTCCCTTCAATTTTGATTAAGCAATTTTTACTGTACGTACATACAGAGCCGTTATGAATCATGATAAGAAAAACAAATCACCCATTGAGGAGCAAAGCCAGCTCTTAATGCCGGAAGCAATCCCGGTGTGGGAAGACTCAGTTATATCACCTACTAGTACTAGATGTCAGAGCTGTTTCTTTTGTACTTCCAGGTTTTTAATTATTAGAATATATTAGAATGGGAATGAAGGCTGTGCGTTTCTCTGCTCATGTTAACAAGGGAGATTTTAAAATGGAAAAGAAATTAATACAAGTTAAGCTAGGACACCGTCGATACATCATACAGGCTCTATCAGTGCATTTACATCAGCGCTGATCAGATCTCCATCTGAGCCTGCGCAAATTGACCACTAAAATTAGATTCCCCCTCCCCCCTCCCCCGCTTGTTGCTGGAAGTGGGGCCTGTTATGTTCCTTCCCGGCTATACTGGGGGGTTTAATGGTCTTTACCCAGTGCAAGCGTTAGGTCTTTTCTTTCTATGTTTTCTATAGGTACATACACCCTCATAGTCCCGTCGCGACTATTGCCAGCATTGGCACCTGCGACGTATTGATTGATCCTGATCCTAATAAAAAAAAACTTTTTCAGCAACAAAGCACACAAAAGTGTTGAAAATGGAATACATCAAATAGTTTTTTAAAAAAAGGTCTTTATTTTTTGGGTCATATTATATTATATTAGAATTGTCCACAACAACTTGAACTTGAACTAATGTTGTATCCTCATTATACATATATATATATATATCTATGGGAAGGTTTTAATTTAAGTGTGAAAATGGCCATCTTCATTTTCATGCCGGTCAAATGAAGTTTTTGTACATGTATATTTTTCCCCGGGCCCACAAGGCAAGATAAAGGGTAAATGTTAATAGTCACACCTGCACAGTAATGGAATACTAGGTATCATGTTACTGATTAGTATTTGATGACTAATGTTATTCAGCAAACTGTTGTCAAATTGTATTTTTAAAATTTTAGTTTTGTTTGTATAATTATGTTTTAATTTTCTGTATTTTCATGACATTTACATGCTGATGGATGCCTCTTGTCTGTTCAGGCTGATTTCCACGGACGCTGGCCTAGTGTGCAGTGAGTTGCCCCTGAGAGGGAAGCTCAGCGGGATGCAGTTCTCTATGGTGAGCGCTGTGCTCCAGGAAACGGCTAACCTGTGTCTGTGACCGCTGCCCAAAACTTGACCTCACAGACCTGTGTGATGATTTGACCCTCAGGTGAGAGAACTTGACACCTTTGTGGTGGTCACACTTTGTTTAGGATTCTTAACAAAATATTAACTGTATAATAATAACATCTATAGAATTAAACATTTATAGAGAAAACATGCATGGTAGAGACAACATTGTATCATGCTGTTTTGAGGGTTTTAATTTTAGCTACTGTTAGAGTTTTGTTTGTGAAGTTTTGTTTTGAAATTGTGAAGGCACATGAATGTAAAGTAAAACAAAAAATGGAATGCAATAATATGAGAATGATGACTCCTACTGAATTAGTGAATATGCTTTTATTTTATTTTATGTTGTTGTCAGTTATGATAGTGATACTCCCAGTATTACATATGGTATTTTCCACAAAAGATGTTTCAATCCGAAATGATAAGAATAACTTTAAGCAACTTCACTCAAGCAGAAGTTTAGGCTCACCTCAGTGCTTTCAGATTCAAATCATAATATTTTCAGGAACATGAACATTCTTACCAAATGACAGCCAGTGACCAATGAATGCAAGAACAATCAAGTATTAAAACTCCCCCAGTGTTAATTCTGTGTTTGAAATCAGGCCTGAAATCCAATGCGCCAGCTGGTAGCATAATAAAAAGTAATACTGTCCTCTCCCCTCCACCCCTCCTTCCCCCTATGTACTGCAGTACACCGCTACATTGGTCACAGTCGTGGTTCATTGCGTTTTTCCGTCTTATAGGGTTAGGGTCAGTATTCCAAAAAGATAATTAGCTAAAAAGGTTAATAAAATACAGCTCTATGTTTGGTAAGAAAGGCAAAAACGGAAAAATGGAATTAACCGAGAAATGCAGGGGGGGGGGCACATCTTTACCTTTACCGTAAAATTGTTCTTTCTTTTAAAAGTGAAAAATAGTTTGTGTCCCTAATTGTCATGATCATTTTTTTTAAAAATCTAAAG